>CM050429.1:26816909-26899409 GCA_027564155.1 Gymnocypris eckloni scoliostomus | reverse complement strand
TTAAAAGTGCATGTTTATTGTTGTTAACTGTGTACATTTCAATGGATGCTGACAGACGGACAGATGCATTTCCACTTAGAAGGTTGTAACATTCTGAGTTGAACTGAATGCAGCATTACTGCTCATAGTCTGATGCATTGAGCTGTGGTGCTGATGTGGGCGACGTGTGTTTGAGTCTGGCTTGAGACATTCCTAGATCCCATTCCTCGTTCTCACCATGTCCTGTCTTCCTGCCCAAAATGCAATGAAAAGATGAACTGGGAGACACCGATTCGCTTCCCGCAAGTGCATTTGTGCAGCTTTTATGTAAACAACCATTTCGTTCCGTCTCAAGTAGTAATGAGTGTGATATAAAATATGCTGCATTGAAGGACATTATGTCAGTAATTGGATTATTGGCTCAATCTGTGTCTGGGAAGTCGTCTATAGTGTATAGAATGCGCCACTGAGATAATAGGATGGTTGTTACACATCCAGCTTTCGTTTGGATCTTCGTGTGAATTGATTTCAGCTCTCATTTCAGGCCTGTCAGCGGCGTGCAGCAGATGAATTGATGCGGGGAGGGAAGGGGACAGTGAGGGGAGGAAATGAAAGCTAACAGCTGGGGCGGCCGGAGCGTGACCCCTCTCTCTCTCATTCCTCTGTGTTACGGCAGATCACAGGAATACATTCAGATTATGTGTTGAGGGATCACACCGATGCTGGATGAGAAATACTTGTCTGGCGAGTACCTGAGGAGATTTCAAAGACAGATTTGCATGTTTGATTAGTGTCAGGGGTCAGCAATCAATCATAATGTAACTTCACTCTTGTTCTGTGCAGATGAGCATTTCATTCTTCCACACCCCTGGTGTTTTATGGACTATTCAGTGGATGATACTGATACACCTGCTATATATAGAAGTGGGTTTGTGTGAGTGTGTGCATGTGTGTGCATATGCAAAGTTGAAAAGTTGTGATGGAGTATGTCAGTAAGAAAAGCAGTCAACCCCCTCCACCGCCCTGTCCTCTCTCACTCTCGGGGAACGTTCTGTTTGATTGAATGCAGGATAGTGAGAAAGAGCAGTATTTCCTAGGACTGTGTCTGTTGTTTCCCAAAGCTCTACTTGCAGTCTGAGTGAAATGCCAACAGATCGTCTCAATAAACGCCACCCAGGACCCCAGCTCAGGTCTGAAGTAATGGAGGGAGGAACAGAGGAGATAATGAACAGATGATAGTTCTCTCTTTGGGAGAAAAGTCTTGAAAACCTGCTTGCATTTTCAGGCTCAGTGAACTAGTTTTCACCTAGTACTTTGAGACTATCTGTCTGATATCACCTGTATATATATGAGGTGACAGTTGTTGTAGTGTTCTTTTGTTTATAATAAAAACTTTTGCTCCTAATACCTCAGACAGAGAGAGATCTGTGTTTGTCTGTTGTTCTATCTGTCTGTCGTTCTGCATGTTGAAAAATAATTCTAAGTTTATTTTATATAGCACCTTTCTAAAAAACACTCAAGGTCACTTTACAGTATATAGCAAATAAACATGACAGCAAAGAAACTATACCGTTAAACACAACACAATGAGAATCAGATCATACAGTCAGGAATCAGAGAAACAAAATGTGAAAAGATATGTTGTTTTATCTGCCTGCCTGTCTGTTCTGTATGTCGTTCTATCCTTCTGTCATTCTGTCTGTTTGAATGTCTGCTGTTCTGTCATTCGGTCCGTCTGCATGTCTGTCTGTCTGTCTGTCGTTCTATTTGTCTTTCTGTCATTCTATCGGTCTGTATGTCTGTCTGTCATTCTGTATTTTTGTATGTCTGTCTGTTGTTGTACCTGTCTGTCTACATTGCTGTTGTTCTGTCTGTCATTCTGTCTGTCATTATGTCCGTCTGTCTGCATATCTGTTCTGTATGTTGTTTCTATCTGTCTGTCATTATGTCCGTATGTCTGCATATCTGTTCTGTATGTTGTTTCTATCTGTCTGTCATTATGTCCGTCTGTCTGCATATCTGTTCTGTATGTTGTTTCTATCTGTCTGTCATTATGTCCGTCTGTCAGCATATCTGTTCTGTATGTTGTTTCTATCTGTCTGTCATTATGTCCGTCTGTCAGCATATCTGTTCTGTATGTTGTTTCTATCTGTCTGTCATTATGTCTGTCCTTCTATTGTTCCGTCTACATCTCTGTCTGTCTGTCTGCATGTTTGTTGTTCTGTATGTCATTCTTTCTCTCTGTCTGCCTGTCTGTAATTCTGTGTTTTTCTGTCTGTCTGTCTGTCTGTCATTCTGTCTGTCTTTATGTCTCTCTCTCTCTGCTATTCTGTCTGTCTGCATACATGTCAGTCATTCCATCTGTTTGTCTGGATGGCTGTTGTTCTATTTGTCCTTCTGTCGTTCTCTCTTTCTGTATGTCTGTCTGTTGTTCTGTCTGCATGTCTGTTGTTCTCTGTCTTTCTGTCTGTCATTCTCTCTTTCTGTATATATTTCTGTCTGTATGGCTGTTCTGTCTGTCTGCATATCTGTTGTTTTCTCTATTTGTCATTCTATATGTCTGTCTGTGATTCTGTCGGTCTGTCTACATGTCAGTTGTTCTGACTGCCTTTCTGCGTTGCTGTTGTTGTGTTAGTTACATTTACATTTAGTCATTTAGCAGACGCTTTTATCCAAAGCGACTTACAATTGGGGAGTACATAAAGCGATTAATCTTGAAGAGGCAAACAGACAGAGGAAGTGCCCCTAACACCAAGTCTTAGGCATTGTTCAAATAAATACAACCTAGCAAGGGAAGGAGAGGAAGGTAAAGAAAAAGATGAATATATATATAAAAAAAAATATATATATATTTTTGTATTTGTCTGTCATTCTATTTGTCTATGTTGTTCTGTCTATTTGTCTCTCAAATTATCTGTATGTCTGCATGTTTGTTCTGTCTGTCTGTGCTAGACAAATGAGATTTATGCAGTTGTACAGTGTTCTTTTGTTTATAATAAAAAGTTTTGCTCCTAATACCTCAGACTGAGAGAGAGATATCTGTGAGTGTGGCTTCTCTCTGTAACCTCTCTAAGAATAGCAGGAAGATGCTCTCTCTGTTTTTATTTTAACTGGGACATGAGTGATCTTATCATTAGTGCAGCTCACACCACTGTCAGATGGAGAGACCGAGAGAGAGAGAGATGGGACGCGAGCATGTGTGCAGTGTTGGCAGAGAGAGGTGGTCTACTAACCATGTGTAAACTCCTGCTGTGTGATGCATCGTTTCCAGATTCAGATCTGAGTTCTGCCTCCCACCAATACACTGATGCTCAGAGAACACCTGTCAAACGCCTCGGCCAAAAAGGAGGATGATATCCTGCAAGTATGAGCCTGAAAATGCTGTTTGCATTTATATGTGAGTGATTTTAGTTTTAATTGCATGAGTGATCTTTCCATTCACATCTGCAGTGCGTATCTTGTGGTTTCTGTTACTTTCAGAGTCCACATGTGGTCGGCAATAAACTAGAAGCTGCTGGAAAAATAAAACTATTTTCAGTATAAGGCCACTTACATATGTCTTAATTTTTTTTGCATTAGATACAAAATATCAGACACAGTGGCATCTATGCTCAAATAATGACGAAATGAACTTTTTGAAAACACTACTGTTCAAAAGTTTGGGGTTGGTTGATTTATTACAGATGTTTTGTTTTTTGAAAGAAGTCTCTTCTGTTCACAAAGGCTGCATTTATATGATGAAAAATCAGTAAAAACAGTAACATTGTGAAATATTATTACAATTTAAAATAACTGTTTTCTATGTGAATTATTAAAATATAAAGTATGATTTCTTCCTTTGATACCAAAGCTGAATTTTCAGCATCATTACTCCGGTCTTCAGTGTCACATGATCCTTCAGAAATGCTGTTTTGAAACATTTCTTATTATTATCAATGGTGAATTGATTTAATTATTACGATGTCAAAAGACAAAAGACCAGCATTTGTTTGAAATATATTTTATTTTGTAACATTTTAAAGTATTTACTGCTACTTTTAATGCATGCTTGCTGCATAAAAGTATTACTTTAAAAAATCTCCCTGTCCCCAGTCATTTAAATGGTGGTGTATACATGAACACAAACACTCACTAAACAAAACAAATGCCAAAAAAGTTGCAATATCTGTAAAATATAAAAAAAATCATATTTGTGTTGCAGACAACTTGTCTTCCGTTCTGTAGTTCACATCGTCTCTCTTCAGGAAGTTTCTGTCAGCGCTGCTGTGCACATACTGTGCCAGGCGTGGCTTGGGTCATGAATATTAATTATGTTATGTGATGTTTGGGTGAACTGATTAGCAGGAAGGCAGATTTTGCTAGCTGAGTGTTAGATTGCACGAGGCACCTCAGGGAATTCTACAATTATATATTGCAGTAAAACATACACTCTTAAAAATACACACTTTTTGGGGTGAAATGCCATAGAATAACCCTATCTTGGTTCTTAAAAGTACCCTTTTTACTTTCGCAAAGAACATTTCAATAATATAAAGAACTGTTTTCCACTTTAAAAACCTTTTGTGCAGTGGAAAGTTTCAATGGATTTAAAGGTTCTTCATGGAACCATCGAAGCCAATAAACTAAAGAACCTTTATTTTTGAGAGTCTGTAGATTATATATGTTATTTTTTTATTTTTAGTTGAGGTGGGCAAACATCTGGATCATTGCATATGCATCTGCTCTCCAATCTGCCGTATCCATGGTTAACATCAGTACACAGCGTTTCTGCTCGATTCACTGACACCTTCTCAGCTGTTTTCTAACCTACCGCAGAGCTCGGTCCGTTTTAACACAGGAGCCTGTGTGATTAACACTTGTGTATCTTTAAGCCTGAGTGTGTTTGACTCACGTCAGAAGTGGACTCGAGGACAGCTGTTCAGTCCTCTTCCTTCAGCCCTCGCAAAGATCTTTTTGCATTCATTATTAATGCCTGTCATACAATATGCTTGTAGCTTGTGGTCAATGTAAGATTTGAGGTGTAACCCACGCTGCCATGGTAACCTTGCATATGGGATGAGGTCCTGAAGGCTTTTATGTGCTGCTGCCTTATAGATTGGAGAGAGATTATCCTTACACAACACACAGAAGCCGGCCGATATGAGAATCTAATCTGAGTGACTGCTGTTCATTGTGCACGGCTGTGTTAATTGGTCTTTAAGACCATCTGCAGGCTAATTGACTGTCTGCTGTTAAATGCCATTAACTGCACAACCTTTGCATGGCCAACTCATCAATAAAAAGTCGTCAATTATATAGTCCTCATTTAGATATAACGAGCAATCTTCCAGGGTTCGCTATGTGCAGAGAGAATGATAAAATTAATGCTTGCACCCTATTATTAGGCTATGTGGAAAGTTGAAGTTGGAATAAAGAATTTCTATAAACGAGGATGAGAGTATGTGTTAGTTTGCTTTACTATTCAGTGTATATTGCAATATCTCTGTGCATGGCTAGGACTTTATGTTAGGATTTACATTATTAACATGCAAGAGCAACAAGAAACGTGCAGTTTTATAAGCTATTGATTTAAGCTATTTTACACTTTCTAAAGTGGCTTATCCAATCTGAAATGTTCTTGTTGTCCCTGTTCTTATTCTTAATTGTATTTTTTTGCTTTGCGTGTAGCAAGTTCTAAATAAAAAGAAAAGAAAAAAATAATTACCTTTCAATCAAATACCAAAAGTACTTTATTTACTGAATTTTTCAAAAACTGCATTTCAACATGGTTATTAAATATCCAGCTCATGCTCACCAAAGCTGCTTTTATTTGATTAGAAATACATGATCCTTTAGACATCATTCTAATATGCTGATAGCTGCTCAAGATTTCTTATTATTATTAATGTTGAAAACAGTTGTGATGATTAATGTTTGTGTAGAAACTTCTGTTTCATGATTCTTTGATGGATAGAAAGTCCAAATCTAATGTAACATCATCATCTCAGAATTCTACAATTATATATTGCAGTAAAACATACACTCTTAAAAATACACACTTTTTTGGTGAAATGCCATAGAATAACCCTATCTTGGTTCTTAAAAGTACCCTTTTACTTTCATAAAGAACATTTCAATAATATAAAGAACTGTTTTCCACTTTAAAACCTTTTGTGCAGTGGAAAGTTTCAATGGATTTAAAGGTTCTTCATGGAACCATCGATGCCAATAAACTAAAGAACCTTTATTTTTGAGAGTCTGTAGATTATATATGTTATTTTTTTATTTTTAGTTGAGGTGGGCAAACATCTGGATCATTGCATATGCATCTGCTCTTCAATCTGCCGTATCCATGGTTAACATCAGTACACAGCGTTTCTGCTGGATTCACTGACACCTTCTCAGCTGTTTTCTAACCTACCGCAGAGCTCGGTCCGTTTTAACACAGGAGCCTGTGTGATTAACACTTGTGTATCTTTAAGCCTGAGTGTGTTTGACTCACGTCAGAAGTGGACTCGAGGACAGCTGTTCAGTCCTCTTCCTTCAGCCCTCGCAAAGATCTTTTTGCATTCATTATTAATGCCTGTCATACAATATGCTTGTAGCTTGTGGTCAATGTAAGATTTGAGGTGTAACCCACGCTGCCATGGTAACCTTGCATATGTGATGAGGTCCTGAAGGCTTTTATGTGCTGCTGCCTTATAGATTGGAGAGAGATTATCCTTACACAACACACAGAAGCCGGCCGATATGAGAATCTAATCTGAGTGACTGCTGTTCATTGTGCACGGCTGTGTTAATTGGTCTTTAAGACCATCTGCAGGCTAATTGACTGTCTGCTGTTAAATGCCATTAACTGCACAACCTTTGCATGGCCAACTCATCAATAAAAAGTCGTCAATTATATAGTCCTCATTCAGATATAACGAGCAATCTTCCAGGGTTCGCTATGTGCAGAGAGAATGATCAAATTAATGCTTGCACTCTATTATTAGGCTATGTGGAAAGTTGAAGTTGGAATAAAGCATTTCTATAAACGAGGATGAGAGAATGTGTTAGTTTGCTTTACCATTCAGTGTATATTGCAATATCTCTGTGCATGGCTAGGACTTTATGTTAGGATTTACATTATTAACATGCAAGGGCAACAAGAAACATGCAGTTTTATAAGCTATTGATATAAAGCTATTTTACACTTTCTAAAGTGGCTTATCCAATCTGAAATGTTCTTTTTGTCCCTGTTCTTATTCTTAATTGTATTTTTTTGCTTTGCGTGTAGCAAGTTCTAAATAAAAATAAAATAAAAAATGAATTACCTTTCAATCAAATACCAAAAGTACTTTTGCATTTACTGATTTTTTCAAAGAACTGCATTTCAACATGGTTATTTAATATCCAGCTCATGCTCACCAAAGCTGCATTTATTTGATTAGAAATACATGATCCTTTAGACATCATTCTAATATTCTGCTCAAGATAGTTTTCTTATTATTAATGTTGAAAACAGTTGTGATGATTAATGTTTGTGTAGAAACTTCTGTTTCATGATTCTTTGATGGATAGAAAGTCCAAATCTAATGTAACATCATCAATGTCTTTACTCTCTTATGAATTCTCTAATTACTTTTTAATATTGCAGAAAGAAGCACTAACTTCTTAATGAGCCCAAACGTTTGAACGGTCGTATTAAAAATATTTTCCCCAGTGAATTTCCAACAGAAATACTGATGCCATAATAGAAATCTGCTCATGCCATGATTTGCCAATTATCTAAACATTTTGATCATCCCGTCCACCCCTAGATGTATTTATGCTGCATTAGAGCATGTGATAGTCATGTTCAGTTACTGTTATCATTTCCTCATAATGCCACTACTGTCCACTTTACTTCCCAGCTGTTTTTGTGGCCACTGAGAGATGCCATCACTTGCAGTCTAATGTCTGATATGCACTTATTCCTGTTTGAAAACTGATAATCAACCACTAATCCTAGTTTAATGAGGGAAAAAAGCAACATGAGGACATGAGAATAATCCCTTTGTATACACACTTTGCAGGTTTGTTTATTTGCTCACTGTATGGTCTCCCTCTACATCCAAACTCACTCTCTTGTAATTCCCAGAGGTCGTGCTCCCTAATTTACTCTTGTGGGTTTTAACAATGACCCTGAAGGCTTCTGATATGGCTTATGTGCTTGGGCTCTGGCACTTTTGTCCCCTTGTCAAATGCTGTGCTGGTTTGTTAAACAGGGTTTTTTGGCCTTTGCCTCTTTTATTTGACAGAAATAGAGAGAGAGAGCAGTTTCTTGGGTACATTTACATTTACATTTAGTCATTTAGCAGACGCTTTTATCCAAAGCGACTTACAATTGGGAGTACATAAAGCGATTAATCTTGAAGAGGCAAACAGACAGAGGAAGTGCTCGTAACACCAAGTCTCAGGCATTGTTCAAATAAGTACATGCTAGCAAGGGAAGGAGAGAAAGATAAAGAGAAAGATGAAGATTTTGAAAAAGTGAAAGTTAAAAATAATATATATTTTTTTTTTATGTAGTTATTCCGGATGGGGGAGATCATTCCACCGGCCAGGAACGGTGAACGAGAATGTTCTGGAGAGTGATTTGAGCCTCTCTGTGATGGTACCACGAGGCGTCGCCCGCTAGCAGATCTCAGACTTCTGGAGTAGAGGTAGAGAGAGGGAACAGAATCAAGACACAAGCCAGACTTGAACCTGCATCAAAATGTCTGTGTTTTATGTAGAAGCAACATCTCATTTTAAAGGAATTGAATAGCACACATCTTACATATTGATGAATGTCAGAGCCGCCAGTAGCCAGTGTTTTTTAAATAGCATAATATTAATTGCCTATTTTTTTTTAGGTATATCTACCAAGTTGTAATTAGATTTTTACTTTTAATAAAAAATGTGAGTGCTGCTTTTCTGTGTGGCAATATGGCCTGAGATTTACATCTATGCTGCATTTGGCAGATGCTTCCATTCAAAGTGACTTGCATTAAATGCTGCACTTTTTTTAGTGTATGCTTTCCTCAGGAATCAAACCTCTTACCTTGACATGCCTTGACACTTTTTTCATTATTGCTAATCCATTGCTATGGTGTTCTGTGTGGTCCTTTGTTGGTAGAAGTTTTTTGTTTTAGTCAAAGGAGCCCACATTCAAGTCTCTATGATGTTTTGGTTTCTAGACACAGCTGGGACCCGTGTGTTAATGAAGTCTATGAGATTTTGGACCCTGTTTTCACTGGTAACTAGCTCTGTCAAGGTCTAGATTGAAGGTGAATTTTAATACCAGCTGTAAAGGAAATCAAAGTCTATAGGTCTTTTTTCCACTCATTTTATGTTCCACCATGTGAAACTCAAGTCTGATTGATTAACCTTAACCTTAACTCTTAAACAAATGCAGTTTGGAAACAAAATGAGGTTTTGGACAACGTTATAAATCATTTCTGGGTAAGGATTCATCATTCAAGCATAACAATAATGATTTAATGATGTTCTGAATTCTTTTTATTTATTTAATAAAATGGTGAAGATTCCTTTTTTAACATTAGTTAACATGAACTAACATCGAACATTAATGCTATTACATTTATTAGGCTAATTTGAGTTAGTTACTTTCAACAATTATTAATAGATTTTTTTAATTAAGTTTTATTTGTTGACCTTAGTTAACATAACGTGACCTAAAATGAACAAACAATTGGAACAATTGTATTTTTATTAACTAAAATTGACAACGATTATTAAATAATGTAAAACATACATTGCTCACTGTCAGGTTTATTATAGTTAACTATAACTGAAGCTAAAATTAAAACGCTGAAACAAAATGAATGAATGAATAAATAAATAAACAATTAATAATAACTATATAGACATATAAAAAAATGACAAAAACAAACAACAAAATAACTAAACTTTAAAATTAAAATATCTCGAAATTAAAAATTTAAATATTAATAAAAACTTGTTTCTCAATACTTAAATAGCACTATTAGTTCTTGTTAGTTAATGCATTAACTAATGTTAACAAATGTGTCCTTGTTGTAAAGTGTTATCAAAATGTTTTCATAGTTTGTGTCATTACCTTATGCAAAGTCAACACAAAATCTAAATAGATGTTGATATTTTCCAATGATTTTGTCCCCACTTTACCAAAGGGTCTTCAAAACTTTTTTGCTCAAATTATAGGTGCATGATGTTTTTAAAGCAAGTATTACCCTGACGGTGATTTCCCTCTGAGATGCGTGCGGTTAAACGCTCTGATATGGTAAAACAGCCATGTGAGAACCATATCTCTAAACGGGCCACCGCGAGCTGTGATCAAGCCATCGAAGTTTGCTGGCGTTTTGTGACAGCTGAAGCGTGAAGGTTCAAAACTCTTTAAACAGGTGTGTCTATCCACTCTCAGCATCTTCACAAGAGCTCGGCCTCAGCCATCATCCTGTGCCTTTTTCTCCAGCGCCAGCTGCTCTCAGATCAGTCAGATAGCCGTGAAGTGGGAGGGCGTCTGCTGTGCTGTGATGTGATGTGAGATCAGTATAGCCGACAGTATCTCTGAAGGCGGATCTATAATCAGTGATCGTGAAGAGTGGCCATCTCTTATCAGAGAGACACACAAAGACACGGTCGTTCAAGAACACAGAATGCATGAGAGGCAAACAAGAGCAGGCACAAAGCAAGATTGACTGTGTGTGTGTGTGTGTGTGTGTGTGTGCGTGGAGGTTAAAATAATGTCATGCCACATTCAAATCAGATTAAGATATGGATGCATGTCTGTTTTTGTGTGGAACTTGTTTCATCTAAAAAATCCCATACTTATTGGGTATTTTTGTCTTATTTTAGCAGCAATATCTAAGCATGCAAAACAAGATCAATTTATTTGATGTACATCTTTATATAATATATTAGAAGGATTAGAGGAGCAACTAATGCTTTTAAAAAAAACTTAAAAGCTAAGCAAAAACAGTGTAGTGACCCACACATTTTCTATAATACTGTATGTAAATTCAAGTAGATCTTTATGCATTTGGTCTTGGATTTTCTCACTTGATTGGAGAGCAGGGCTCTGAAGTTTAAGTTAGCAAAGTGGCCCGTGCTTACAGTGTACCTTTACTTTATGTGTGAGTGTTTTTCTTATTAGAGTGTATCTGAGTAACATTGTTGAGTTCTGTTTTTAGACTCGTTCAAGGCCTTGTGGATCAATACGGAGCCCAGCTACCAAATGAATGCTTCTTAATGAGAGGGAAAAAACAGGAATTAGTCTGTGTCTGCAGCACTGCTTATAGATTTCCAAAGACTTGCCCTCAGCCTCTCGGTCACTATCTGTTTGGAAATCAGTTTTTTCTTTTCTTTTCAGGATAGTCTGATAAAGGATTAGGTGAACTGTTGTGAATCTTTTTTAAAGGTCACATATAATAATTGTATTATTTATTTGTTCCTCCCCTGAGGCCCACTTATAATGTATCAAGTGTTTGTGCAAAAAAGAACTTCAACTTTAAGGCAAGTTTGTAAATTCCTGATACGTGTTGTTGCTGAATAAATGTGGGTGGCTGTGTTCAGATGATTTTATGCCTGATGTCTGACACTATCTATTGCTGGACAGCCTGATGAAGGATTGAATGAACGATTGTGAATCTTTTTGAAAGTCGTCTCACATAAGTTTGATCATTTTTAAATTTTGTCCTTTGAGGTCCACTTACAATGTTGTCAATTTTTGTGGAAAAAAGATTAATATATATATACATACAATTATGGGCAAAATATCGGCACTCTTGGTAAATATGAACAAAGAAGGCTATGAAAATTAATCTGCATTGTTAATCCATTTGATCTTTAATTTAAAAAAATCACAAAAATCTAACCTTTCATTGGATAATACCATTTTTAAATGGGGGGGGGAAATATCATTATGAAATGTTTTTCTCTAATAGACATTGGCCACAATTAATGGCACCCTTTAATTCAATACATTTTGAATCCTCCATTTGCCAGTTTAACAGCTCTAAATGTTCTCTTATAATGCCTGATGAGGTTAGAGAACACCTGACAAGAGATCAGAGACCATTCCTTCATCCAGAATCACTCCAGATCCTTTATATTCCCAGCTTCTTCTCTTCAGTTCATCTCACTCATCCTCTACAGGGTGCAGGTCAGAGAACACCTGACAAGAGATCAGAGACCATTCCTTCATCCAGAATCACTCCAGATCCTTTAGATTCACAGCTTCTTCTCTTCAGTTCATCTCACTCATCCTCTACAGGGTGCAGGTCAGAGAACACCTGACAAGAGATCAGAGACCATTCCTTCATCCAGAATCTCTCCAGATCCTTTATATTCCCAGCTCCATGACGGTGCTTCTTCTCTTCAGTTCACCTCACTCATCTTCTACAGGCTTCAGGTCCGAGGACTGGAATGGCCATAGCAGAAGCTTGGTTTTGTGCTCAGTGAACCATCTTTGTGTTGTTTTTGAGGTTTGTGTTTGGATTATTTTCTGGTTGGAAGATCCAAACATGGCCCATTATAAGATTCCTAACAGAGTCAGTCACTTATTGATTTTTATCTGTTGGTATTTTATAGAATCCATGATGCCATGTGTCTAAACAAGATGTCCAGGACATAATATATAGGCCCACAATATCAAAGATACAGCAGTATAGTTCATTGTATACATAGGAAACTGTTTATCAAATGTTTATTTTGTGTTCACCAAACCCATCTGTGGGTGTTTGGACATTTTCAATTTGGACATCCACAATTTGGACATTTTCACTTATGTACTCATTTTGTGGCCAGTGGTTTAGACATTAATGGCTGTGTGTTGAGTTATTTTGAGGGGACAGCAAATTTACACTGTTATACAAGCTGTACACTCACTAGTTTACATTGTAGCAAAGTATAATTTCTTCAGTGTTGTCACATGACCAGATACAATAAAATATTTACAAAAATGTGATGTAGTCACTCCTGTGAGATACTGTACATGCGTATATATATATACAATGAACGCGTTTAACACACACACACACACACACACACACACACACACACACACACACACACACACACACACACACACACACACACACACACACACACACACACACATGTTGGTTTTTATGGTTTACGGGGACTCTCCATAGGCGTAATGGTTTTATACTGTACAAACTGTATGTGCTATTGTACACCTATACACCTAAACTTAGCCCTCACAGGAGATTGCATTTATATTTTCCTCAAAAACTCACTCTGTATGATTTATAAGTGTTTTAAATTATGGGGACACTGAAAATGTCCTCATAAATCACCTTCTCCTTGTAATACCTATGTCATACCCATGTCATTATACAAATTTGTGTCCTCATAAACCACATAAACATGCCCACACACACACACACACACACACACACACACACACCGTTTGACTCTTAAAAATAAAGATGGTGTATTTATTAATTACTTCTGTTTTCTTTGAAGGATTAATACTAATCTATTTTGTTCCAAATGACTTCCAGTTAAGAGTTTCTGAGTTTCTCATAGGTGTTAAATGTGAGTGGTCATTTTGAGATGATTCATGTGCGTGATGACAGGAAGTTTTTGGAAGTTCAAATGAATCATTTCAGTAGATTAGTTTCAGAACATACACTTTTATTTCCACTGTGGAGGATGTTTTAAGTAATGAAACCATTACAGAAGGTTTTCATGCTACATTGAACTCTTTTACCTCAAAAGATACCTCACATTATGACCCCTTTAAGGAGTGAAGCTTCTGTCTGTTCTTGTCCTCATCTGCTCCTCTCTTCTTGTGTTTCCCCTCTCCTCCTGGTTTCACCTCTTTCTCTGTGCACTTGTGTGTCCTTGGAAGTGATAGCTAAGTGTTGGTCTCTCTGTACTCCCTCCCCCGACCTAATGAGGATCAGTGTTGTTTTAAACATGAAATCGGAGTCTCGGCTGAGAGCAATCAATACACAGCCATTACTTCTCTCTGTGATGAAGCAGTCCATCTCTCTCTCTCTCTCTTCTCACACACCCGTCTCTTGTCTCAGCATATTTTCTGGTATCGTATATTGGCTTTGAGGGGGTTATGAATTGTTGACTCCCAAGGGCATCTCCGTGCGCCGCTCTGCCAATTACACCTCTGAATAATGGCCCCCATGGAGGCGGCTGACATGCCTCAGCTGGAGTCCGATACATATATACACCAGAGGATGACCAGACCTGACCAGAACTCTGACTCGACCGGAAATGAGGCCCAATCAGGTCTGACTGTAGAGATGTCATTGAAATCCAAGTCAAAGAGTGAACTTTTGTTTAAAAGCAGTTACTCAGACTTACTAATTAGACCCAGTTTGATTACAACCTTATTTTAGTAAGCTGTCACTTTTTAAATGCTGCTACTTTCTGTTGATGTGATCTTACATACTTAAAGTTTTCAGTGTTTATTCTAGCTTTAAGCTGCAGATTAAATCAAACGTTGTGCTGCTGGTCAGAAGTCTGTGTTCATTTTTCTGAACCCAGCGTGAACATCTGGCAGACTCTGTAAATGCTTCTCTATTAGATCAGTCCAGCATTAATGGCTCTTGCTAGGGTTTGTGATTTAGGCTGAATTTCACAACTGATCACCTCATCCATCGCTCGAGATGCCATCACACACTTTCAGTGCAGCATCTGCTGTCATATTACACTCGCCAAAAACAGTGTTTTTAATCCTTTTCTGTATTTGTAAAGGTTCTGGTTTAGTTGTTTTGTTGCACTACCATCTTTTTGTTTGGTCAAAAATACTGTAAAAACAGTAATATTGTGAAATATTATTACAATTTAAAATAATTGTTTTCTATTTAAATATATTTCAAAATAAAAATGTATTTCTGTGATGCAAAGCATCAGTACTCCAGTCTTCAGTGTCACATGATCCTTCTACAGATGCTGTCCCACAGAAGAAAGGAAATCATTCAGGGTGAGTGATGTCAGAATTTAAATGTCTGCGTGAACTTTCCCTTTAAATGTTAAATATGTATAAACAAGAATATAAGCTCCCAGGAATTTGTGGCGCCACAAACTGTAAGCAGAGCGTCCTGTTAATTAACGTCTCAGTGAGGATGTTTTCAACCTGAAGTAAGAGAAGTTTACTCCTTTGTGGCCAGCACAAGAGGAGTCTGGGAAAGCTGACATACTCCCACACACTGACACATGCTTGCTGACAGCATTCCCCTGGCTCACACATTCATTTGGCCAGAGTATTTCTCTGTCTTCCACTCCGGTCCAGAGAGCCCTCATCCTGCTTTCATGTGCCATGCGCTAGCCCTGGGCAGGAGAGGACACACCTGGGGCGCGCAGCGGGCATGTCAGCCGCCAGTCCGGCTCTGTCAGCCTCTCACACACATTTACTGTGATGAACTAAACTATGATGTTCTCTTCACGATCCTTGCCAAGGCTGCTGGCTGTCTCCCAAACACGGGAGAAAGGGAGAGGGAGGAGGATTTAGACAGGCTGGCGGTTTCTTCTACAGTACATCATGGAACTGATTTTTTAATTTGAGCATATCTTCTGCCTCTAGATTTGTCTGTGCATCAAACTGATGTTTAATTTCTCTCTGTCCCAGGCAGGGCTTCCCAGTGGATTTGAGAATGAGTCTCTGGCTCCGGATGTATACCTCACCCGCAATGTTACTTCATCCTATTCAAGTACATGAAGATACTGACCCCCACATTCTCATTACTGTAATACAAGCTTACTTAATAGATACATAAATATTATTTTAATTGAAAAGTATTGTACTGTTTTATTGCCTAATATGTTGATTTACATAAAAAATAATAATAATGGAGTTAAGAATAATGAGGATCTTGAGAAAATTTGTCATGAAACAATGAAAAATAATCTTAAGTTTTTATATTTATAAATATTTGTATTTTATAATTCAAAACTTAATAAGAACACGTGCAGGTCATAATTTCAACCCAAAAGTAAGACATTAATTTTTACTTGAAGCAAATCAAGCTTATAGGACTACCATTATTATTATTATTATATTTTTTTCTCTGAAGCTTAATATGCATTGTAAGCATATTTGACCTTCAAATTCTCATTAGTGTAATGCTAAACAAACAAACAAATAAATAGTGATATGATGATATATAAATAATGTATTCATTATGGAGACGCTTGCTGTATCGTCTCTTATGATGACTTAAATAAATAATGTAAGTAAAACATTAAATGCATAAAAAGTAAACTTGGAGAACAATTCCCTTAAAAATCAAAAAATTTGATTTATTATTCTATTTTTTTTTTAATCTGAGGTGAAATGTGACTTAGACATGTTTTAGTAGCATTCACCCCGAAATAAAACCACTAGACAACACTCACACGATGTCTTGATATAATATACCGACGGATTACAGAGCCTTTCGATTCATGACCTATTGCACGATTTGTTTTTTCGTCAAGAATAAGGGTAAGGGTGATGGCGAGCGCTCTCTGGAATTATAATTAGCTCAAACACGCCACCTATCGGTCAAGAGCAGCAGCGCGCTTCAGTGCCAATGTGTCCGCACCATCAGTGACGACAGACACTGAGAAACTGATGGAAGGGGAGATGGAGTATAAAGCGGGAGGAGGAGAGAGGGGAATAAAGAGGAGGGGTGGCAGAGACATTGTGATTTTTTTTCTTCCTCTTTCTTATTTAATTGGTCCTCCGGGATCCGGGGCGAGTCCTCCCTTCGCAGCTGCGCAGCTTTAATTGGCTGGAGATTCCACCAAAATACTATTGGAAAAAGCCGAGAGTTTATACAGTTTAGACCCCGGTCCCTTCTGATAAACCCACTCATTACCGAGAGCAGAGCTGGACACGCTTTACGCAGAGACTCTCCTGAAGCCCGTTCAGATCTCAGACGCGCATCACCCAGTGAGATCTGTGCGCGCGTCTCCACACTGACGCGCAACCTCTCCATCCGCCTCACTCTTGAGAGAGCCATCGATGAGCACACATCTGATAGGAGAGCATCACTGGACAAGAGTTTCAGTCAGAGATCACATCGCATCGGACCGCTGCTTTCCACGATTTCGCCCTTGGATGTGTGGATGAGAGTTTCCCATCAGTAGAAGTTGCTTGGAAGAATGTGTTGGAATTTTGTCTTTATCTTCTGGACGGAGAGACACCAGTGCGCTCCCGCTGAATACACAACAAACTAAACACCTGGAACTCTAGTGTTCTGCTGAAAGTCGTTCTTTTCTAAGGGAATTATTTGGAAAGGCAGTGATCTACAGACTGAACCCGCGCAGAGAAAGGTAAACGCTACTTTAGATCTGCATGTTTTATTCTTAAGAGAGGTTTGAGTGTTTGAAACAGTGTAAATGTGAACGCTCGATGTCCACACCCAAATACTGGAATGTTTTGTGAGGTATCCTAAAAACGCTTCATCTAATTTAACACGGTTTAATCAAGTCCCAAATACTGCGTAAATTACATCAGTGAAATCATTTTTTAATATTGAAATAAGGTAGACATTGCTGCATATTCTCACTATAATAGTGCGTACTAGACACGAGAGAACTTTTCTTACTAACGAACGAGTGTGTGATTTATTTAGCCCTGCTAGCTGATAAATGTATAAACCTGTTCAGATGTATTTCAAATGAGCTGCGATTAAGTGTTTATGAATTTAAACTTCAGACTGTGGAGGAATTCTCACAGGACTCTTGAATTATTATACTGTAAAACTTCAGCTTCTTATGAACTAAGTTTTTCTGTGTTTTGGATCACTTCTAAATCAAATCAGAAATATATGTTGGATGTTGTGAAAGAAGTCTTCGGCAGATCTTGGAGAACAAAGACAAGACGCAGAGAGGCATCATGGCTTTTAACTAATTTATTCAGAAAACATGTCTTTATATATGGGACCAGAAGCTCTCATATTACAGGAGGTCCACAGAATGACCAAACGAGGTATAACAGGACAGACAAAGAATATTAAGAACATGACCCTTCCTCCACCGCAGCCAAGGAGCCATGTGATTCAGTGAGATTAATAGTATTACCCTTCATTTATGTGGCTTTACATTCATTTCTGCGGAAATGAAATCTAACATATACTAATCTGTCACACCGAACTGGGGATTTCTAGTAGCCTATACTCACACTGGTTTAGTCCTACTGGAAAGGATGCGACACCTGGGGATTCGACGTCCCCTTAAGGCTTGAACCCTCAAAAAAGACAAAAAATGGGTCTTAAAAGCATGCACGCATATTAGCCTTGACAGCATTTTAATGACTAATAAAAGTAAGACTTACAAGTTAGTAGAATTGTCCTGAGGCGGTTACTATAGCAACAGTACGCTGCTCGAGGACTTTCCGTTAGGATGAGTATGGGACTGCACACGGATCAAACAGAAGCACACCTACTGTAATCACTTTATTTCAGAGGTAAATCTCAGAAAACGTTTGTGTTTTGTTTAAATTGTCCTTAAGATGTTTTACTACAGATTTAAATTGTGTATTCAATTTATACCCCATGTGCTAATATTTGTGTATAGTGTAGAATTGTAGTGTATTTATTTAATTACTATTTTTGAAGAATTTCTTTAGAGATTTCCCTATTGTTTGGGATTCATTAACAATTTTGTGAAATATTAGTGTTATGTCAAATGTTAAGTGCTAAATAATGTCATTGTTTATTTATTGTCAAATAAATAAGTTAGTTACTAAATGCTCTAGTCGATGTTTAGATGAAATAAATACAGTCAGAACCAGTCATAAAGTTGATTGAACTAATTTAACTTCTAACATAATTTCTCAGACCTCTGTTGGAAAAATCAGTTTAAGATGACCATTAGCTAGTGCACAGTGGTCGATAGGTGACCCCGCACTTCTACTATTATCAAAAAAAAATCAGTTTGACCACCCTAAAGGGGTATTACCTGCTGGCCCAAGATGGTTGGAAATATAGAAACCAGCTCTTGTGTGCCAAAATAGAGCTCTTTTATAGCAAAAGTAGTCTTTCCTGCCCTGCCCTGACCGGCGTGATACTGAATTCCGGTCAGGTTTAATAAATCATGTATTTGATCGTCCTAAACCGCCCACCAATTTCAGAAATAACCCGTGATTAATGCATTCAATCCCATCAAACAATAGCACAGTTCCTGTAATCTGCAGATAATCCAATGTTTGGCAAATGAATTGTCTTTTCGTAACCCCCATGCATGCATGCAGGGATAAAAATACTTCAACTGGTGAATAACGTTTTGTTAGGCTACTTTAATCTCTGATGAGGAGGATGATGATGATGATGACATGATTCTGGCTGCGGGAGCACTCATTTGAATGCTGAGCTCGTGCTGTGCTGTGCTGTGGTGTCCTGTGCAGTGATTTTGGCTATCGTTGTTTTTCTCTGCAGGTAATGAGGGATCGCACCTGAAGATGGAGCTTTTCTGGATTTTATTGTTTTCTGTATTCCATCGCTACGTGCAAACGCAAGGAGTTTACGGTAAGGAGAAAATATGCTAATGTTAAGGTTAGAGGTTGGGTGGGTTATTCTCACCTGAGTTATGCAACAGTGGTTGCCGGGCATCCTGTTACAGGATATTGATATTTCATGCATGACAAGACTGTGCCACCCTTGTTTTCAGCACATCCAACATCCCAACATTGTTTTTTCTCTCTTATGGGAGATGCTATGCCTGTTGGAATTTCAGATATGACAGATTAAACTCGTGGTAGGTCCATCGCACGCAGGTGTGGCAGATTTGCAGAGCGATATCAATCTATTAAGACAAACTCAACGACTCTGTTCAATTAGATCATTAACAATAGGATAAATACTTCATGGTTATAATAAGAATGCATAAATCTTTAAAGCATTCATCAAAGAGTCTTATTACGTCACATGATTGTGATAATTGTAGAATATAGCTTCATTCAAGTTTTTTCTCCATTTATTTAGCTGCAAGGTCGCGATAGCGTAAATGTGAAGTCATTTCTCTCTGGGATGACACTCATTCACCTCAGTGCTTGCCAAAAATGATTTCTTCTTTGCATAATTAATCTTTTTATATTGGTGTACCCTCTGCATTTACTGCACTTACTGTCAGTTTGTGAAAGGACTTAAAGAGCTCAGTTAAATGTGTGGTTTGTCAGTTTGTCATATTGAGAGAACATTTACAGCCTCTGGGACAGTATGCATGTTGAGAAAAAGGTTATTTGGTTTGTTATTTGTTGTTTTGAGATGTTAAAACTACGTGAACGCCTGTGAACTCTGAGGATTCACTCTGTGTAGGATTTTCATCCGTTTTGTGTAGTAAAGCCGTGATGTCACAAATATGATTAAAGTCATGGCGTTTTGGTGGAATTCAGTAATATCTGCATTATATATCCATCTTTGTGTAAAAGCATCAGTGTTTTAGTTCTGTATACTTCAGAAATAAAGAATGCAAATGTGATATTTGCCTTTGCTTGTGTAGACTGCTGGTCCATTAGGAGAATTAAAAATGATTATTTTAGAAAAATAGTTATTTGCTAAACATTATATAGTTTTTCTTCACCCAGTATATGCATTTACTTTATTAAGTCCTCTAGAAGTCCTCTATCTGTAGCTGGATGACGTCTTTCTCTCACACCCTCGTCTTCTTATCTTCATATCTCATCACGCACATGCCGTCTCACCTGACTTTTAAAATTAATGTCACGCCATACGTTTCTACCCCAATTACTGTAAGACAATGTTGACTGACCTTTTTAGTCTTTATTACTTTTAGTCATGCGAGTGCACCAAGTTTAATTTTGTTGTGAAGGCCTCCTTGCTGGGAGCGGAGTAAGAACCGCCTTTATGGTGTGAGAGAGAATGCCAGCTCAGTTAATTAAGGGCGGTAAAGCCCCAGAGTGAGCGAGACTTCACTCGCACTCCTCTTCACACTTTATGTCTCTGCTATGGAGGCTGTTAACTCTCCGTGACCGTGACTTTAATCTGTGTTAAGATGTTTCACATTAACTGGATTCACTTCACAAAACATGTCCAGGTCATCTAGGTATTTTATTTTATTTTGTTTGAAAACTTTTAATATTTTATTTATTACATAAAAAAATTATATTTTATTATATACTAACATTTATTCATAATTATTATTTGTAAGTAAATTAAGCATATTTTTGAGACCTGTTTGGGGATTTTTTGGTGATATTTTGTGACATTGTGTGACTTAACTATTGGTAATTTCTTTTTCAATTTACTTAGGGGAAAAAAGCTACTAAAATGATGCAAAAATCAACTTGAATAATGACCATGTTTACATCATATTATAATGTTTATGGTCTTATTGTGCATAAATAATCTGTGTATGTTAGTTAAAAAAGTATTTTCTTAAACAACTTTCCTTTTCAGCCAACTTAAAAAATCCTGCCCTAAATAATTGGGCAGTTTTTTTATGGTTGTTAACCGCATTTCATGTTGACATTTTCTTTTAACAAATCAGATTTTTTCTTTTAATTTTGGGATGAAATATGACCTGAATATTCAGTTGAATTTGCTAATGTCCCTCCTCTTACTCTTTCTTCTCATTGAATTCAGTCTATTTTTCTCCATTCAGCTGAATGATTTCATTACTATCTCATCAGACTATCTCTCTCGTTTGCTTTTTTCTCATGGCCTGTCATGTACTCTCTCTCTTCTCTGCTTTGTCACCCTTTTCATCTTCCTCTTCCCATCTGTACTGTGTTTCTCTACAGTTCTCTGCTTCTGCTTATTCACTGTGTAGTTTTTGATGTGTGTGTGTGTGTGTGTGTGTGTGTGTTTGTCACTCCACTAAAATTCTATTAACCTGTGGGTCAGCATGTTTGTCCTATGGTGACTGCAGTTTTATTTTAGCTTTAGCGGCCCATGGCGTGTATGTGTCAGCGAAGGGGATTCTCCCGGGGATCGATGGAGATCCGCCCTGAAGCTGAATTTTATGACACTGAAAGCAACTCCGAGCATATTTTCACCTGGCTTATGTCTGGATATAGGTCAGCAGTGAATGGTGACTCAAACACAAAGAGGTGTGGGTTAATGTGTGCAGTGTGAATGGACAGAAGGTGATGTGTGCGTGTCCACAGGCGGACATGACAAAGAGTTTGTGAGAGTGAACAGTTGGCATGCTTTGACTAATGCATGAGAATCTGGGCAGGGGGAAGAAAATATCATCAAAGACTATCCAAAAAGACTACGGGCATTTCATGCTATTTTGCAATTTCTTCCACTTTTTAATTTAGGGGTGCAACTGCTTTTACAGAGGCAGTACCCTCAAAGCTACAGTGTTGTGCCTTATTTACTCCTAAACTAAAGGATGCAAATGAGCATCTTAAAGGGTACATATTACTGCTTAAAGTATGAATATTATTACTTTGAGTCAGTGGTTCTCAAAGTGTGGGGTGCACAGATGCTGCGGGGAAATAGCGGTAGCGTTCGAGTGTGTGAATAGCGGTTGGCTCTCTGGCTTCTGTAAAGCAGCTCCGAATGCCAATTCCTCTGAATCTTTCTTCTTCAGACCGTTGACTTTGCTCCGTCTCATCAAGAAGATCCACGCCATTGAATTGCACATATTCAGCGGATGGCATCACAGCTGCTGTTATGAACTTGCCGCTCTCCTGCAAAAGTAACTGTGCAACATTGTGTTTACGCTAGATTTTTAAAAAAAGGTTTAAAGGGGTAGCATGACCAAAAAATAAATAAAAAAATAGAGAACCTAAAAGTACAATGTTTGCCATTTTTTCTGACAGAGTGGGTTATATCCTGGGTTTGTGTATTTACATTTAATTTAATTTAACCATTGTGAAATTTGCATCCCTTTACTAGTAAAGAAGGCACAATGGTGTACCTTTGGTGGTACTGTCCTAGAGACCATCAAAAATAATTGGACCGATATCGGAATCGTCCGATAACGGCTTTTAATGTACATATCGGCATCGGTCCAATATGAAAAAATATGCCGGTATGTCTTGCTGATAAGAGGAATACATTTACTCACATGTGCTCAGGGTGTGTTAGCGATTAGATCATGTCAGCAGTTTGACTCATTTTTAAAACAAGGTTTTGCCTGAATGATGATTAGATTCACTGCTTTGGATCGCTGTATTTAATCTGAGCATGCATGTACAGAATGATGTATTCGGTGTGTGATGGAGTAAACAGTAATAGCACGTGCAGCGGCAGCCTCCCCCGGGTCCTAATGCCCACTCGGTAAGGAGTTTTAATGCTGTTGGCCTGCTTATAAGATGAAAGAAAAATATACAAGTAATTATTAGACTGTGTTTATGATTAAATAAATCAGTAATTGATATCATAAAATCATAAGTGTGTTTTGATCTAAAGGTCAGAAGATATAGATTACATGAATAAAAACAAATCACAAACTTGACATTTGTAAATTAAATAATTTTATACTGATTTATTCATTAATGCGTAATATGTTATATGTTTTTAAACAATTTTTTTTTCAGAATTTTTACAACTCTTTTGCTTTAGACCATCTACAAATGTTAAATCTTAAAATAAAATGTTAAAAATTCAGTGATTGATATAGTTTACTTACAGTTATTTTCAAAACTTCAACGTACTGTTATTATAAAAGAACTTCATTATTGTTTATTTAATTCTAACAAATAAGTTCTTGTTAAAAAACTAACCATAATTAAAAACGATTTTCTTAATTTACACACAGGAGAGACTTGGTGTTGTTTCCAAACAAAAGCAAATATATCGGTATCGGCATCAGCCAAAAAGAGTTGAAAAATATCGGCATTTCAGATATCGGCAAAATACAATATCGTGCATCCCTATTTTAAAAAAGATTTTAATTTTATTTTAAAATGAGTATATGATATAATAAATTATTTTAAAATAAAATTACAATCTTTTTTAAAATCTTTTTTCTTTGCATTGTGACATTATTTTTCACTCTCAGTAGTAAATAAGGCACAAAGGTGTACCTTTATATGGGTTATATGTCAGTGTTAAACTCCTAGATAAGGCCACTTTTAACCCTGGGTTAAGCAATATGCAATAGTTCACTTTGCTCACCGACACGTCGAAGTACTCAAGTGCTAGGTCTGATCCCAGTGGATTCACACTGGATACTCGATGTCAAACGCTTTTGAACAGAGCTTCATAAACTTCTGTTTCAAAAACTTCCGATTTACAGCAATCTGAATCCAGTGACAACTATATTCAAATGTTAAACAAAGAAGCTTTATTTTTAGTATATGACTGTTTTCAGTGTCATTTTCGATGTATTCCTTTCATTGCTTTCTTTCAAATCACACTAAGGTTATGAGAGATCTATTCAAAAGTGCAGATGTCTGGTACAGCATAATTCAATATAAAAACTGAATTCTCTTTTAGTAACCAAGGCTTCGCTCTCTCTCAGACTAGCTCTTGTGTTCAATAATACAACACAACTCCTCTCATTCATCTCGTACACGTGTTTGAGGTGTGTATGTCTTTTTTGTGGTCGAGGGGGAAAAACATCAGTTTCTGGCAGTGAGAAATTGGCAGGTATTTGTTCAGGAAGTGATTTGGTGGAAAGGTCATGAAGAGAGACAGGAGTATATAGACGGAGGGTGTAAGACTGGTGTAAGCGTAACATTGTGTAAATATTACGTGTCACATTTCATTAATGGCAGTTTGGTTCAAGGTGTCTAGAGGAGGAACGCTTCTTCACCTCTTAGCTTTTCCTAGTAGTTGGTGTGTGGACTGGAAGAAAGGGTTTGAGATGAAGATGATTGCTGTCGGTCAGAAACTGTCCTGTAATCCCCGTTTACAGACTGGAGTCTGTCATTCATACGAATCCTTACCTTTTCACCCAGTCTGCCATGCATTATCACAACAGCCCATAACCTTTGACCTACAGTACATGTTATAATCCCATAACACACAGTACACTACTGTGCCAAAGTTTGAGGTCAGCAACGTTTTCAGCAAAGATGCATTACATTGATCAAAAGTGACAGTAAATACATTTATAATGTCACAAAAGATTTTTGTTCTTTTGAAGTTTTTATTTAACAGAATAAAAATAGAAAATGTATCACTCATGTATTGTATTCAATTAAAAACATTAAGCAGCACAACTGTTTTCAACATTAATAATATTAAATGTTTCTTGAGTGATGATTTCTGTAGGCTCATGTGACTGTAGACTGTAGTAATGATACATTTTAACCATATATTCAAAACACGTCTTTTATAATGGAACCTTGTTGAGCACAAGAGACTTCTTTTACAAACATAAAATACTTTACCAACCCCAAATTTTGAACGTCAGTGTGTCTTAATTCTATTTTAAAGTATTTTCTTCTCACATTTGCCAAGGTAGGCAGATTAAAAACAAAAATATAAAAAACCTGTATTATAAGATTAGATGTTTATGTGGTCAAAAGGTAAGAGTCTTGCAATATTATAATTGGGACTGGAGAAATCCTGCGTGATTTATATTTATTTTTCAGCAAACAAAGTAGAAGCAGCACATCTGAAGGTCTGATCTGTTTTGTCTAAACTACTTTCACATGATTTTTACAGACTTGATTAACTTGACTTGTACGACCCCATAAGCGTAAGACACATCCCCTCTTCAGGTTTCATCATAGGTGTTTATATCAAATCTGGTTAGCATTACCGTTCATCTCCAAGCTCAGTTCTTCCAGAAGTATGTGACCTGTTGCTCCTGTTTTGGAATTTATTTGTTGCTTTTATTTTATTTAGTCAAAACTCATGACACATTTTGAATGGTCGTCAGTAGAAAAATATGCCTTTTGCCCACATAATCATGTTGTGGCATCTACCAGCAGGGGCATATTCCCAAAGCTTAGCAGCCCTTACATGTGTTTACGGTGCGTCACATGCTTCCAAGCACCTGACGGACCATACGCGGCCAAAAGAGGCTACGATGAGCTCATGATGAGGTAATGACAACCCACAGGACTGACATATGTACAGGGAAAGCTTCACACGAGCAGCTTGCTTTGCCTGACGGAGGCAGAATAACTTTTTGGAACAGAGCATGTTGCCTGTTTGCAGAAAGAAAGAGTTGTCGGCCCACAGATTCTCCTTTTCTCTATTTTCCTGTTTGTGTCCCTCAGTCTTTCAAAGCAGCATCATTCATCTATAATCTGTTTGTTCTTGCTGTTGTCTGTCAGTGCTTCTTCCTCAGACATTTCTTGCCTTCAGCTCACCTCGATCAGTGATTCTTCAGCTAAACTTCTCTGTACAGCTCACTCTTTTCTTCCTCGTTCCTTCTCGTTCTTCATGCAGAATAAACAGCACCTCCTCCAAACAGCTCTGCATTATTAATGCTTTAGCATCACTACACAGCAGAACTGGGGGGGCGTGTGTTTGTCAGTGATAGGAGGTGGTAAACCTTTGGAGAATATGGATTGCCAGCCTCAGGAGGTCAAAGTAAATACTATTTCATTTATTATTTATTTAAATTATTATTTACTTATTTTACATTAACTTTTTATTTTCTATACCTTGATTTATATATATATATATATATATATATATTACACACAAAAAAAAGTTGTTTCAACATAAAATAATTTAGATCATAATTTAAAATGTTTAGTCAACGAAAATATTCCAGTTCAGCCTTAAATGAACATTGAGTAACTTAAAATTTCAAGTCGACTAAACAAACATTTTTAAGTCAGCGAGGTAACAAATTATTTTAAGTTGAAACAACTTTTTTCCAAAAAAGTTATATAATTCCCCCCAAAAAAAAATATATATAAAAAAAAAAAAAATATATATATATATATATGTGTTTTAAGTGATTTATTTTCTAGCAATACACATTCAATTAACACATTTATATACACTACTGATTAAAAGTAAAACAAAAAACAGATGTCATGAAAATGTTTATGAAAGATTTTATTTGATCAAAAATAGAGTAAGAACAGTAATACTGTGAAATATTGTTGCAATTTAAAAATAACTTTTATATTTGAATATATTTTAAATTGTAATTTATTCCTGTGACAACAAAGCTGAATTTCTAACCGTCATTCCAGTGTACAAAATAACCTAAGCCATACACAAAATATGGGACAGTTATATGACATTTTCGGTCATTAAAATTAGTAAATAATAATTAATATTTAATAAATATTAAATAATTTGTACATTAAAAAAAAGTAATAATGCACTGATTCTGCTGCAGCGAATGAATTAGAAGTTTTCAATAGATAATGTCAAAGTTATGATTCTTTTGTATGTTTCATTTTAAACAATACCGTCAAAAACCTCTGAGTTGGGACAAGGGCAAACATTTTGTAATAATAAATAAGTAAAACTGGTTAGGTTATGAGATTTGTTTCTGTAGTCCTTTATTAAAAGCCCACCAAAGCATACTGTATTCATGGATTGTGCCATTTATTCTGTGAGCGACCTCTCCTCTTCAGTAGTGTGTTTCCTTACTCATCTCTGACTCAGTCTGACTCTGATTTCACTCTTACACACTGAAGAGAACACATCTGATCAGCCCTCAACCAGTGTTTCATGAGCAGTGAAGGCAAACGCAGGACAGATCATGTCACCATCGCTCAGCGTTTGAGCACGCACACACACGGCGCTGTCAGGAAAGTGTGATTAGATGCTCTCCATGGTGTGACTCACATGTCCTCAGGATCAAAAAATTAAACTAGCATATGTCTATTTTTGTCAAGATCTGAGATATGTAGTCACAATGGTTGTGGGTGTAAGGGCACCAAATCGACGGTCATGTCTGCTGAGTCTTGATAGAAAAGGACAGCATTTAACATGCATGTTTGTGAACGTGTTGAGTCATAGTGCAAAGTTTACAATTAGTATTGACCCTGTTGACACATTTCACACATTATTTCATCTTTCATCAAAAACTTGGGATCGGTAATAATATATATATATTTTTTTGGAAAGAAGTCTTCTATGCTCATTAAGGTTGCAGTATATAGATTTCTATAATTTTTAACTGTGATGTGCAGCTGAATTTTCAGCATCATTCCTCCAGTCTTCAGTGTCACACGATCTTCAGAAATCATTCTAATATGCTGATTTGCTGCTCAAGAAACGTCTCGGTTACGTATGTAACCCTCGTTCCCTGAAGGAGGGAATGGAGACGTCACGTCGGAGGACCGACGAATTGGGATATCGCTTAGAGAGACCAATCCACTTCGAGTGTAAACTAAACGAGCCAATGCACATTGGCATGCGATTATTGCATCCAGCTGCCGCTGATCACAGCGTGAGCATAAATAGGCAGCAGGTGCAGCGCATATTCAGGTTTTCGCTGAGGAGCCGAGCCGGGGACCGGCCGCTCAGCGGTGGTACAGGAGCCGTGGCGACGGGACGTGACGTCTCCGTTCCCTCCTTCAGGGAACGAGGGTTACATACGTAACCGAGACGTTCCCTATCAGTCGGTCACTCTCGACGTCACGTCGGAGGACCGACGAATTGGGATCCCTACCAAAAGGCCACGGATACTGCCCCTTCCAGTGTCCCGTGGAGGCCTCCTGTGCCGTTATTTTCTGGCGCAGGTTAGGGCCCCCATAGGAAGATCCGTTACTGTTGCTATGGCACTACCCACTCAGTAGGACTGGATAACACTGGGAAAGCGTACCCGTTCAGCTCAGAACAGAGACGCTGCGGAAGCCCTTACCTTCCCGAGGGAGGTTCAGAGGCAGTTACACATATGGACAATAGTCAGATGCATATGGAAGATTGGAGGTGATTGTAACCTCTTGGAGTAGCAGGAAGTCTGCCGGAAACACGGGCTCTAAGGCTAACCGTGGAAATACACATATGGGATCGAGCGGTCTCTACATATGGAACCCAGCCCTCTACCGGTTCTCAAGGATTCATCGAGTGAGGGCCTGGCGCCGACGCTCCGCCACGTCCAGCTGCCGAGGATGGAGGAGCTCGACAGGGTCTACAGTGGACTCTCTGGAGCAGTTTTTAGCAAGCCGACCGAACCGGGGCCCCTCAGTGCTTCTACCCGTTTGAGGTGAGAACACAGGAGGAAACCGGTTCCACACGGCTATAGAATCTAGCGAATGTGTTAGGGGTCGCCCAGCCCGCAGCTCTACAATATCTGTCAGTGAGGCGCCACGAGCCAGCGCCCAGGAGGACGCTACACTTCTCGTGAGTGAGCTCTCAACCTGAACGGGCAAGGCACACCCTGTGCCTGATAAGCCAGGGTGATGGCATCCACTATCCAGTGGGCCATCCTCTGCTTGGAGACGGCATTCCCTTTCTGCCGGCCTCCGTGACAGACAAGAGCTGGTCTGAGGTCCTGAAGCTTTGCGTCCTGTCAACGTAATGTCTTAATGCTCGGACGGGACAAAGCAAAGCCAGGGCTGGGTCTGCCTCCTCCGGGGGCAGCGCTTGCAGGCTCACCACTTGGTCTCTAAATGGAGTAGTGGGAACCTTGGGCACATAGCCGGGCCGGGGCCTCAGGATTATCTGGGAATCCGCCGGTCCAAACTGTAGGCACGTAATCGTGCCGAAAATGCGTGCAGGTCCCCAACCCTCTTGATGGAGGCCAGTGCAAGCAGGAGCAGAGTTTTCATTGAAAGAAACTTGGGCTCGACTGTCTGCAAGGGCTCAAACGGGCCCTGTTGTAGTGCTCTAAGCACTAAGGACAGGTCCCAAGAGGGTATAGAGGGGGGGCGTGGAGGATTCAGCCTTCTAGCCCCCCTAAGGAACCTGACGACCCAGTCATGCTTCCCCACCGACTTCCCTTCCACAGGGTCGTGGTTGGCAGCAATCGCGGCCACGTAGACCTTGAGGGTGGAGGGAGACAGCCTTCGCTCCAACCCTTGCTGCAAGAAGGATAGCACGACTCTGATCGGGCATCTCCGGGGGTCTTCTCTGTGAGAAGAGCACCATTCGACGAACAGGTTCCACTTCAAGGCGTAAGCATGTCTCGTAGACGGTGCTCTCGCCGAAGTGATGGTGTCAACTACCCTTTTTTTTTTTTTTTCTTGGGGTAGGTCACCTAGAACCTCCGCGTCCCGTCTAGGGACCAGACCTGAAGTTTCCAGAGGTCTGGACGCGGGTGCCATAAGGTGCCCCGTCTCTGAGTCAGTAGATCCTTCCTCAGAGGAATCTGCCAGGGAGGGGCTGTCACGAGGAGCATCAGCTCTGGGAACCAAGTCCTGGTAGGCCAGTATGGTGCCACGAGCAGGATCTGCTCCTCTTCCTCTCTGACCTTTGCACAGAGTCTGTGCGAGAAGGCTCACTGGAAATGCATATTTAAGGCCCCGGCCAGCTGTGTGCCAGTGCGTCCGTGCCGAGTGTTCCATCGGTCAGGAGTGGAACAACTGGCAATGTGGACGCTCTAGGGACGCGAACAGGTCTACCTGTGCGAGTCCAAAACGTCGCCAAATCAGCTGGACCGTCTGGGGATGGAGTCTCCATTCTCCGGGAGCGCAGCTCGTGACAGCTCGTCGGCTGTCCGGTTGAGCAAGCCCGGGATATGAATGGCGCGGCGACCTCAGATGCTTCCGACTCCAGAGGAGGAGGTGGCGGCGGTTGTGACATGCGACGGGAGCGTAGACCACCTTGTCGGTTGATGTCACGCAACGGTCGCCGTGTTGTCCGTGACGGACTAGTACATGCTCGCCTCGTGGCGTCTCTTGAGACGGTTCAAGGCCAGGTGTACTGCCAGCAACTCTAGGCAGTTGATGTGCCAGTGCAGTTGGGGACCCGTCCAAACCCTGACACTGCATGCCCGTTGAGCGTGGCCCCAGCCCGGGCGTCTGTGTAAACCACAGCGTGCCTGGAGACCTGTTCCAGGGGCACTCCTGCCCGAAGGAATGAAAGGTCTGACCACGGGGTGAAGGTTTGGTGGCAGGCTGGAGTGACTTGGACCCTCAGCGTGCCGCTCTGCCACGGCCACCTCGGGACTCGGCCATGGAGCCAGTGTTGAGCGGTCTCATATGGAGCAGCCCCAGCGGCGTGACCGCCGCCGCAGCCGCCATATGCCCCAGGAGCCTCTGAAACTGTTTCAGTGGTGCCCGTCCTGTTCTTGAATGTATTCAAGCAGTTCAACACCGACTGAGCGCGTTCCTCGTGGTAGCGCTGTCTGATTGACCGAATCCAAACTCCATACCGAGAAAAGAGATCCTCTGCATCGGCAAGAGTTTGCTCTTTTCCCAGTTGACCGAAGGCCCAACTGGCTGAGGTGCGAGCACCAATCCCTGTGTTCGCATAACTGATCCTGAGACTGAGCCAGTATGAGCCAGTCGTCGAGGTAGTTGAGAATGCGCACGCCCTGATCTCTCAAGGGAACAAGGGCTGCCTCCGCTACTTTCGTGAAGACACGGGGCGATAGGGACAGCCCGAAGGGCAGGACCTGTACTGATATGCTCGTCCTTGACGCAAACCGCAGGAAATGGCCTGTGGCACGGAAGGATCGACACATGGAAGTACGGGTCTTCAGGTCAATGCTGCAGACCGAACTTGGGGACGGATGCATCCGAAGACGCGGTTCTGCATGAGCATCTTGAGCATCAAGATGCGCAGACCCAAGATTGGTCGTAACCCACCGCTTTTCTTGGGCACAATGAAGTAAGGGCTGAAAACCCTGCCTTCATATCGGCTGGAGGGACCGGTACCATCACGCCCTTCGCCAGTAGGACAGAGATTCTCTCTCACAAGTCATGGGCATCGGCTGCCTTCACTGCTGTGAGGTGGATGCCCTGAACTTGGGAGGACACCGGCGAACTGAATCGCATAGCCGAGTCAGATGGTCCTCAGGAGCCAGCGAGACGGCTGGGCAGCTCCGGCACCCAGACACCGCATACAAGCGGGACCATCGGGACCACCGACGCGTACCCGCAGTAGGGCAGCGAGGTGGAATGCAGGGACCTGGCCCGTGGCGGACCGTGGAGGGGTCTGAGTGTGCGGTGCACGTTTACCTGCTTCCATAATTTGGCAGAGGGTGTGAGTAGCCTTTGATGACGCTCTCGAACCGCCCACTGCTGCCTGCTGGCGAGAGGGAGGATGAGTGTGGTTGAGTTGATTCGTCCATGACTCTCCAAGCCCTCTTGGGACCCAGAGACAGAAACAACCGCTTCCTGTCGAGATTTTTGAAAAACAGATTATCCACCCGGCCCTCCTCCGGGAGGAGAGATGCACTTACCTCTCCCGAGCAGTTTCTCTCTCTCTCTGGGCGGGCGGCCTGCCTACACCTAGCTCTCACGGCACCGCTTTTGGAGGCTGCTGCGGATGCGGTGCGGGAGCAGGGGTGGATGCAGGGGCCGCCTCGGCGGCGACGAGCAGGCTGGGCGCTGCAACCGGCGGACGGGTGGAGGCAGCAGCCCGCCGAGGCAGGAAGTGTTAGATCGCCTCAGTCTGCTCCCGTGCAGCCGGGAACTGCTGGGCCAGGTTACCGCTGGCGAAGAGGCCAGTCTGGGATACAGGAACCTTGAGGAACCGACTTTGTCGGCGTCCCTATGTCAACCAGACACAGCCAGAGGTGGCTCCTGGACCACAAGTGTGGACATCGCCACGACCCAGAGACCGTGCCATAACCTTCGTCGCTCGTGGCGCGAGGTCAGGTGCGGAGCTCTTCTCAGAACTTCCGGATCGTAACCACCCCTGCATGTCCCTCAGTGCTTTTAGCCTGAAAAGAACCTGCAGTAACGCCGTAGCATTAGGTGGAGGCAGCCTCTCCACAGGCCACATAAGCCTCGCCGGATGAGACCAGGCAGTACCTACAGGCCCGGAAGAGGAGGCACGGTTTGCCCTGCCGGGTGGACAGTATAGGGACACACTTGCCGCCACTGACCGCTCCACGGGGGACCCCGTAACTAGCTGCACCACCGAGGGTGGTGAGGGAGGAGTTAGCAGGTCAGTTTCTGGCAGTAAAGGTGCCGTCCACGACCTGTAAGCCCCTCATGCACGTCCGGAGAGAGGCACCGGGGCAGGCGCTGAGAACCAGCACGCTACCCCCAGAAACCAGTCGTCCAACCTCGAGGGTTCGGGACACGGTGGCTTTCTCCACTCGAGCCCTACCCTTCCGGTGGCCGGAAAGCATAGCCGTCACTTCCAGATCCGACTCAGGCATTGCTACCGCCGGGCGGCAACGCAGCCGAATCTTCCTCTCCAGAAGCTCCGGCTCACCCTCCGATGCAGCGATCGACATCTGGTCGCCGGAGGAGCACCAAGGATACTGCTGGTACGCTCCATTTAGAGGGCCCAGCACGTTCCATTGGCAGCTCAACTGGTTGCGGAGCGCAAGAGGAGCGATGGTCCCCTGAGGGTTTGCCACCACTGTAGTCCTCAGACCAGCCGTGCTACCGCCTGAAGTAGACCTCGCCTGTCTGCAGCCAGGACGAGAACTAGATCGAGACGGAGGCAACAGCTCCGCCCCTTTGTCGAGGTAACGGAGCCTGGCCGCAACTCCGAGATGAGCATCCACAGTGAGAAGATGACTCATCCACGAACGCCACCTCAGCGTGCTGCCCCAGGCACGTGAGGCAGCGAACGTGACCATTCACCCAGCGCCAGGCAACGACCGCATCCAGAAACGCACGGGTGACACGTTGTCTGAAGCAAAACCCAACTCGTCTTTATAAAGACGCAACGTCAAGTTTGCCAGATGCAACATCGTCTTTAAAAAGACGCACCCGTGAATGCTCTTTTAGGAAAAACTCTTTTAACATGCTGAAGCAAACAGGAGATGGTCATTTGCAACACAAACAGGGGTAGTGCAGCCTGATGTGTGCAGTCCACTCGACATGGGAAGAACCACCACCGCTGTAGGGCGTACCACCAGCACGAGAGTCTTCAAGAGCGTGCTCAACTCGTTAATTCACTCGTTCAGCAGAAGTCAGGAGCAGAACGATGTAACCGCCGGCTCGAGCGAAAAGCTGAATATGCGCTGCACCTGCTGCCTATTTATGCTCACGCTGTGATCAGCGGCAGCTGGATGCAATAATCGCATGCCAATGTGCATTGGCTCGTTTAGTTTACACTCGAAGTGGATTGGTCTCTCTAAGCGATATCCCAATTCGTCGGTCCTCCGACGTGACGTCGAGAGTGACCGACTGATAGGGAACATTATTTTTATTATCAATGTTGAAACAGTTGTGCTTAATGTTTTTGTGGAAAATCCTTTTTTCAGGATTCTGTAATGAATAGAAATTATTATTAACAATATAAATGTATAAACATTATAAATGTCTTCACTGTCACTTTTGATCAAAATAATGCTGAATAAAAGTACTAATTTCTTTAAAAAAGTAATATGTATTTAAGAGGGTGAATAATAACAGGAAGTTACATTTTTGTGTGCACTGTTCCTTTAAAAGTAATTGCATCACAAAGAGGATGGAATATGAATTAGTTACTTTTGTTGTGATGTAAAAAGAACATTGAATAACTACACTGAATCCTCCTAGAAAATTTGTGAGGTCCCCTATGGACCCCTAGAATCTATCCCACCGCTCACCCCATTAGCGACGGCCTTGTAAATGTGAACACGTGTGTGTTTGTCCTCAGAAGAGAGCGCAGGTGTGCCTGAATTCTCTGGGTGAATGATTGTTTCACTCTTTTCTCCTCCTATTTGTTCTGTTTGAGCTCTTTGTTCACTCGTGTCTCACTGCAGACGTTTGTCAATAAGGCCTGCTCATTGATTAGGCATTGTTTGCTGTGATTTGTGCTTGATGAACAAGAGAAAATGAATGCCTGCTTGTGTGCCAAGCTTGTGGCCATGAGTGTGTGTCTGTGTGTGTGTGTGTGAGAGAGAGAGACACACACTTCTGCACCTGCTTTGGGCTCAAGAGATGCAACACGACACACACATTCTCTTCTGAGAAACTCTCCATGATGAAGCAGCAGCTCAGCAGTGTAGATCCTGGGAATGTGTCTGATCATTAACTCTGTTCTGAGATGAAAACCTCACGTCTTTACACAAGAGGAAATGCACACACATGTCTGGCCTGCACTAATCATTTTGGGCTTGGAATAATGAATACAGCTCTGCCATTCTCCCCATGATCCATCATATGTTTCCATTAGTTAACACACGTCTCAGCCTCACAGTCCCATCACTGACCGCCTGATGCACACTGCACTTAAACTGCACTTTCATCTGACTGACTTCTAGGAGCAAAGTCGTGTACACAAGGTTTGATGCAGTGAGTGCTTTTGAGGAAGTACCGGTCACTGGATTTTTCATGTTTTGTCAGGTTAGTGGCGTCAGATCTTTGCGTTTTGTTAGAGGAACATAGCAGCAAGTAAACTAGATTTCCATGTGGTTTAACCTTTACATATACAGTAAACTCTCTGGAAAAAGGTACAACATCTGAATCACTGAAGCAAAGGTGCCATGTTTACCCCTAACGGACACAATTTACAATTTTCCTTAAAGGTGCATATTAGTACCTAAACTGTAAATTGTAGTGCCTTTTGAAAAGATGCTGTCCCAGTGACAGCTGTTCACGTTCAACAAACGTTCAAAGGTAGTGCATGTATAAGGGAAAAAGTGTATTTCTTGTGTCAGGAAACAGTCTGCATGAAATGGAGTGCAGTCTCCTGTCCTGAGTTTATGTATGTCCTGATGAAACAAGAAGTTTGGGTCAGAAGTCTTGATGGTCTTTTTGTTTTGCCGTGAAACATTACTTCCCACTTGCTGGTCACTTATATTAGGAGGGTCGTTCTCATTTAACAGAGTGTTTTGACTGGACAACAATTATATTATAACAAAATAAAGCATTTTTGGCATTTCGATATTATTTAAATGACAGTTGAAATAAATATTCCAGGTTTAATAAAAGTTAACCTCAGGTAATATCATTTGTGGTATAATTCTCAATAAGTAAGTAAATGAATAAATAAGCGAGCGAGCAACAGTTAAAGTAACAAGGCGGTACTTAAGGTTAGGAGAATTTTAAAGCAGAAATTTGAAGCTTTTAAGTTTATAAAAGCAATTGCATTAATTAATTGGCTAAAACTTGTGTATTTTGTGAACTGTAAATCTGTTGAAATCATTATTTTGACTGTTGTTTATGGCATTCCTTTGTCATGGCAGCACAATTGTAAAATTGTTGTAGTACAACAACACATATATTGTTTGTCTTTTTGCTAAACTATTGAAATAGAAAGTAGTTCAACATTTACAGATTGGCCTTTACTTCCACTGTAACCCAGATTTGTTGTGTTTGGATTTTTTATTTTATTTGTTACAATAATTTTAAAGTCACAAATGATGTTGGTTGAGCTTGACCTGCATTGAATCTCAGATATTCCTTTTAAGATAATTTCCTTCCTAAAAATTGCAGCTGGTATCAGAAATGTTCACTGAGTGGCGCTAAAACACGGGTTCAACACGTAAACCTCGGCACGTTTTTATTACGTTGATATAGGTATGTATTGTTGTGTTTTTATTACGTTGATATAGGTATGTATTGTTGTGTTTTTATTACGTTGCTTCAAGTATGTATTGTAGAGGTTCAGAATTCAAATATCTGGGGACCGTCACTAAAAATTAATGTTCTATCGTGTTGGAAATATGCCCAACACCAAACCCAACCCTAAACCTACCCGATAGTGTTAGCAAATGCAAAACTGATATACAAATATATTTGTTGATGCAACCGTGCCATTTCAACTACTTATATGCAGATTTGATCAGTTTTGTCAAACCGTAGTTATACAGGATTCGAACTGGAGCTCCTCATCTCTCAAGTACGTCTCTGTACTCCGTGAACTACCGAACAAACTTACCGTCTATGAAAACCCATAGATACGAAGCTGGATGTGTGTGATGCTAACATTCAAAATAATCAGTTTTCAAATCTCCCAGCATATTAATATTGTTTTGAAGTCATAACATGATATTCTTCAAGTAATTGTGCGAAATTATACTTGATTAATCGAAACAATGTAAATTTGTTTGAAAAGGAGTAAAAGGCGTCAGAGAAACTGCAGTGATATGTACTTATTGGTACGTATTTCACATCTTGCTAAAAAGTGCACCCAGGTACGCTTATGCCATGAGACCAGGTTGGTTATTTCACCACACTAGATGAGCGAGAGCAATTCAGAGTGCAGTGCATTGTGGGATACAGTATGAAATGCAGTGTGTACTGTCTGCTGTACATTTAGTAAATGTCATCAGTCATCTTTTACAATGCATTCAAAAATTTGACTCAATGCACACAATACACTATGAACGTTATGGTGACATGCTATTCTGAATATACATTCTCTGAGAACTTAGAGATGTTAAAAATGAACTGCTGTTGTTTGTTGAAGGTAAAGTTAAGTGCACTGCATTACATTCATACTGTAATCTGCATAAACCGTAAAAGTATTTTACTATTCTAACACTCGGAACATAGCATGTCTTTCTAAAGAAGGACACACTCACTCTCCCCCGCTGTCCTTTTCTTTCCACTTGACTCCTTAATTAGTCTTCTGTCTTGAACTACCTATTTTTGGGAGGAGAATGGAGGTATATTTGGAGTTGTTTGACTTGTATCAGGTCAGTTAGATTACTGGGCCAACAAAGGAGGCCTTTCAGGTCAAAGAAGTCAAACAAAAGTACAGAAGCACTGAGAGCAGCCGAAGCCTTGTTAGTATGCGGTAGGGCTGAGAGAAATATAGAATATTTATGATGCATTCACAATCATTTAGGACTAATATGATCAGAAACCTCTGTCAGAAGATTTTGGAAACAAATTACCGCTTCTGGTAATTGGTCAGTCGGACGCAGTTACTGTCTGATAATCTTAAAATGTCCAGAATCGTGGGCCGCTATTGCACACGCACATGACAACTTCTCTGTATGTGTGAACACAAACATCAACACTACATTCATTTCCACACGCACACATTCTGCCAACAATAAATTCCCCCTAACTGCTGCCTGAACAAGACAATGTGCTTCTCATCTATCTCTCATTTCCTCCAGAAGAGACCAGCCCATCCGCATCCGCAGTGATTCTCAGCATCACTTCTCATAACACTGCCTCTAAACCCGTATGAGACACCCAATTGCATTTAAGCCTAATCTTTAGTTTAAGTGAAGCTGTGCTAAAAAGGCTTTACACTGCATTCTGACTGCAGGGCATCGTAGGTTTGCACGTGAGAGCAATGCTCAAATCCTCTCTTTAGTGAGAATTATCTGAAAACTCCTGCAAGATTGTAAGACATACACTGGATTTTCTGCTCAACTCATTTTCTTTCTTGTACAAATAGGGAAGACTTTGAAGGATTAGCAGTACAAAATAAACCTTGTTCACCTTTCTGTTATGTATGTGTGTGATCAGAGTAACAGCTCTAATGTATCTGTATCCTGCGTTAACAGCAGAAATGAGCAAACACTGTTTTTCATATCATTTACGAATGTGAGCATGTTTTTCGTGTACTTTAAAAGCCATTTAATATTTTTTGAATATTAACACATTCTAACACATTCTTTAAATGGGCCATGGGTCATACTTTCCTTGAACTTTTGAGATAAGCAGTGATGCATACATGCAAAATATTAATCTGAAACAGAAAAAAGAAATTAATAAATAAATAAATAAACATATAAATAAATAAAAATAGCCAAAATCATGTTAATTCAGAATTTGACACAATTTTTTTTATATTCATTTTGTTAAATCTATATCAGTTCTTTAATTATAAAATTGATTTTTTATTCTAGGCTGTTTTCAGTTGATGCATGAATTTTTTTTTATTTTTATTTTATTTAACAAATTATGAAACACTATTTGTATAGCACCTGTCATCCAATAATCATAAATGTTGTTCTTTTTTACTTTTGATTTTTGGCTAAATTAAAGTTTAAATTTCAGCTTCGGTACAAATCCTTTCGGTTCATCACTAGCGATGAGAGTACATTATTCTATAAATAAGTATTGTAACTGAAACTTTCTGAACTCCAAAACTTTCTGCGAAATAGCCCAAAATGACCATATATTGAAACTAAAATGTAGATAATTTTCCCTGCCTGATGATTTGATGTACAGAACCGTAAAACTGGAGTGCACAGAGAAATAGGGAAAGATAGACGTGCAAAGAAAGAGAGAAAAATGAAGGACAGTATGATGGGACAATATAAAAAAATGAGGGATGAGGGAAAAGAGTTTCATTGTTTCTCAGCAGTTACATCCCAAAAATGAGAAGCAGAGTAGCTGAGAGAGATGGATTCAATCAGTGAAGGGGTTGAATGTCTTGTTCTTTCGTTTTAATGGTAGAGTCTGTCTTTTCTCTATATGAACGAGTGTGTGTGTGTGTGTGTGTGTGTGTGTGTGTTTGTGTGAGTGTGAGAGTGTGTGTGTGAGTGTGTGAGTGTGTGAGAGTGTGTGTGAGTGTGAGTGTGAGAGTGAGTGTGTGTGTGTGAGTGTGTGTGTGTGTGTGAGTGAGTGGGTGTGTGTGTGTGTGTGTGTGTGTGTGTGTGTGTGTGTGTGTGTGTGTGTGTGTGTGTGAGAGTATGTGAGATTGTGTGTGTGTGTGTGAGTATGTGAGTGTGAGTGAGTGTGTGTGTGTGTGTGTGTGTGTGTGTGTGTGTGTGTGTGTGTGTGTGTGTGATGAGCAGGAGTGTGTCTCGTTACTGGCCCACACGGAAACTGTGCCTGCAGAACTCCACAGGAAGCTTGTGGATTTGAGATTGTAGATCTACACATATGAATCCTTTGCATGTTTCTGATGCTGATATGATTATGCTTTTATTTAATAAGTGGAATATGGTACTCTTTGCTTTACACATTTTATCAAGTTTAAATTCATTTGGAAGATGTCAGAAGATTTTCTTCAGTCAAACACTGCAAATGTTGAAAAGGTTCACAGATTTCTACTGGGCTGGGCCAGTTTATGGATGGCGGTTATAGACTGGTCTCAGTTTAGAGGTGAACTCTATGCATGTTTGGCTTTTTTAGACTTTTTGCACTTTCAATTCTTTATTTTAATAAAAAAATGTCCAACAGTGAACATACATGAATACGTTATATCAATCAAATGTTTTTGGGATCAAGAAAATATTTGGTTTTAAAAGAAGTAATGCTGTTAAATGATTAATCGCGATTAATCGCATCCAAAATAAAGGTTTTTGTTTACATAATATATGTATGTGTACTGTGTTTATTTATTATGTATATATTTTGAATACATAGAGTATATATTTTGAAAAAACTTTACATGTCTATATATTTACATATTTATATTATTATATTTTATATTATATATAAATATATTTAATATATAAGCATTACATATTTTTCTTAAATATATACAAGCATTTGTATTTATATATACATAATAAATATACACAGTACACAATCATATAGTATGTAAACAAAAACTTTTATTTTGGATGCGATTAAGCGTGATTAATCATTTGACAGCTAGAAATAATGTAATAATTTTATTCAGCGAGCATGCATGAAACTACACTGATAATAATAAATGTTTATTGAGGACCAATTTAGAATATTATGATGATTTCTGAAGGACTTCACTGAAGACTGGAATATTGACTGCTCAAAATTCATCTTTGCCATCACAGGAATAAATGACTTCTTAAAAATATATTCAAATGGAAGCCAGTCATTTTAAATGGTCATAACTAACTGTAATAACTAAGTGATATTTAACAGTATTTCTGTTTTACTGTATTTTTGATCAAATAAATGCAGCCATAGTGAGAGTAAGGGAGTTATTTCAAAAACATTTGTATCCTAATCTTCTGAAATGTAGTGTAAACACTTATAAAGTTAATTTAATAAAGTTGATTTAAATAATTTCCATCACAGTGCCATATTCAGCAGATCCAGTTTAATATCATTGTGTTGTTAAAATGACATAACATTTTACTTTAATAGGTGCGAAATTATTGGTTTTGGTGGAAATTACCCTTTTAATTGGTGTAAAATTTATATAAATCCTTTTCATACAAATAATATAAATTAACAATGATTATTTCAGTCTTTTAAGATTGATAGCCTGGGTCTGGGCAAAGAGTAAAATGATCTAAATCCAAGACAGCTGTAATGTGACCTTCATATAATGAAATGAAAACAGCTGAAATCTACTTGTTGTAGTAAACATCAACCACTGTAACAAAAAATGTGTGTAAACAGCAGGTATGAGAGAGAGAGAGCAGATCTCATTAGTGCATTCAGAGCTGCCCAGCTACATGTCTGTGTAACATGCATTTACATGTGTTCACTGAGATGCGTCTCTGTGTGTACGTGAGTGTAATGTAATTTAAAAGCTCTCAGAGTAGGAAGCTGAGTGTAATAGTTAGATCGGATGTGTGTAATGAGATTGCAGCTCGCACGCACGTATGCCCGCACACACACACACACACACACACACACACACACACACACACACACACACACACACACACACACACACACACACACACACACACACACACACACACAGGGAATCCAGAATGAAACTCTCTCTAATGAATAGCCAGATGATCTCTCTTTGCATTAAGTCTCATGAGCCGCTAAAAGCTGTTATTGCTTTCATCAGACACTCTGTAGCTGTAAAATGAGAGAGGAGGTTATTGAATTTACTTATGAAAAGCTGATAGTCTTCTGTATTACCACATCTCACTTTATTGTACACGTGTGTATGTGCGTGTGTGTGAGTGCTGGAGTGTAAGGCCTGAAGCGAACTATAAGTATGTCTCAGAATGCAATTCAAAATGTGCATTGTATTCTCAGTGCTGCCACGAGGGGTGCTATAGCAAACCTGACACACAGTCTTCTTCCACGTCCAGCTGCTATCAGTGAACATGAAATGGCATTCATAACCAGTGTTGGGCAGTAACTAGTTACTGTAACTTAGTTATCTTCTGAAACTCTAATAGTGATACATATGAGATAGTTGATGCGTTGTCTCAGGAGAACGAATACGTGTGCAAACATCTCAGTTCATCTCATTTTTATCTAAGAGAAACGAACAAGATTTCTGATGATTTGATTTGTGATTCTTCTTTCCCGTGAGCATGTGACTACTACCCGTTATAGCTTGAGGACAGGACATGGAATATCACGCTGTGTGTGTTTGAAAGGGCACATTTTATGATTGATCATTTTATGATGATATATGCAGTGTCTGTTCCTCTGAAGTGTCCTCCCACTTCTTCTCTCCCTCTTTCTCTCTGTCTCTCTCTCTATTCTCTCTCTGGCATGTATGATATTGCTCCCAATGTAATACATATTTATAGCCTGTTTTCACTCTCCTCGGCTCTCTCTGAATTATAACCCTGTTTATTTGTGAATTAAGTTCTTTACCGTGTGTATACATCAGTTTCTCTGGGACTCGAGCCACACTCCGGACTGATTAATTGTATTGTCCTTTTCCTGCTAACACACACACGCACGCACGCACGCACACACACACACACACACACACACACGTGAGTTAATTTGCAAGTTATTCTTAGGATGTAAATGTTTTCTCATGAATTAATAAACCTACTCAGTGTGACTGAGAGCTTCACTGATTTAGACTCACATCTGCGATTGACTTGATAGGAATTACACTTTTTAAATAATATGACAATATGAGTAGTAATTTTGTCAAGAAAAAACGGAAATCAGCAATTTATGACTTCACATGTTCAATATTTAATTATAATATATATATATATATATTTTTGTAGTCTTTTATATTCAGATTTGCGCCATAAAACCTTTTGACTGTATTTCCAACAGGAAGATGCATGTAAAGCAACTAACTGTAGTTGTATGTCCTTTTATATATAGTTTTACATTTATGTTTAGTTTTTATATGTATGTGTATTTCATGTTTATTTATATGGATATAATTATAGTTTGGGGTCAATAAGATGATTGTTGAAAGAAGTCTCTTATGCTCACCAAGGCTGCATTTATTTGAACAAAAATACTGTAAAAATAATAATAGTGTGAAATATTATTACAATTTAAAATAACTGTCTTCTAAAGCAATGCATTTTAAAATGTAATTTATTCCTGTGATGCAAAGCTGAATTTTTTGCATTATTACATGTCTTTTTATGTCTTATTATTATCTCTGTTGAAACTGCTTAATATTTTTTTTGTGGAAAACATGATTTCAGGATTCCTTGATACATAAAATAACAAATTATTAGATATTAGAAAACTTTTGTAACCTTGTAATTGTCTTTACCATCACTTTTATCAATTCAATGCATGCATCCTTGCTACAATAAAGTAAAGTATTATTATTGGGGGTCAAAATATATTTGTTGAAAGAAATTATTACTTTTATTCAGCAAGAACGTATTATATTGATTCAAAAGTTGAAAGTAAAGATTTCAAATGATTACAGTAGATTTGTGCACTTCACTTTCAATACATAGTCTGGTATTTCACTAAAATGCAACAGGTGCTGTTCATAGAGCTTAACCTGTATTTAAGACTATTTCTTTAGAGACAGTTTTCAGTACCACCTGTTAAGAACGTTTCAGGACACATTCCTCTTACTGTCGGACATAAATTAACGCTCCATACCTTAATATTTTATCAGCATCGCTCATTTGCAAATGCAATGTAACATGGCACTGATATTCCTCGTGATTTTTCTGAACACATCTCACTCTCCTGTGAGGGACGTCTGAAAGCGAGGCAGTTGCATTTCTGACACTTCTCCTGTAAACCTGGTTTGTAGCCTGTCTATAGCATTCCTCCTGCGTGTGTGTTCGGTCTTGACACAGCAATATCCCTCCTGACACTTTCCTAAATAAACTGTAATAGATATCATGAAAAGCTGACTTTCTCCTCATTCCACAGCCACAAACCATTTAGGAAGCTGTCAGCGGTCGCACGCTTTAGCACGCCGCCTCTGCAGAGGACACGCAAACCAAGTCTGAGCGCACATTAGCACAAAGTGCTGCGGGGTTTTGCTATAGCTTCAATAACATGTTTCAGTGAGAGAGAACAACTTCCATAGAATACTAATATCGTTTTTGTGTCCACATCAGACATTTCTGTATGATTCACAGGCTTTTACAAGACGACGTCTGTCTGACGTTTCTGTATGTCTCTGTAAGTGTTTATGTTGTGCTTTAAGAGGAAGCATTTCTGTGAAAGACTGAAATATGCAGTTATTCCGGCACTTTATTAATTATGTCTTGATTATTTACATGTACTGTACACAATAGCAAGAACGCAGTCAGAAGAGAAGGAAAAGAGAGCTAAAGTTAGATAGTGTTTAGCGAGGGATTGACATTTAGCTTATACAGTAGGTGTATACACTGCAAAAAATGCAAATAAAGACTATTGGATTATGCTTCACATAAAAATAATATAATAGTAGAATTATATGTAACTTTTTATATTTTATGAAATTGACTAATATGATTTGCATGTTTATATATACATATTCGTTTTATTTTACAATATCTGATGAGGGAATGAAAATGAACTGCATTATAGAAATGCACCTATGTTTAATCATTGCTTTCACACTTTATGATTGACTGCCTCAGCAGTGGATAGATCCGCAAGCACACCGAGTTCTTATAGAGACCTTTGCTGATTCATTGGTTAAACTCTGTGCTTATCGATCACATTACACACACATGGCCTGACTGGAGCTAAATTATTCAGCTGTTAAATAGGCATTCTTAATTATTCACAAGCTGCTCTGATGTAATTAATATTGTTGAGTTGTGTGACAGGCCAAGTATTTTCTTTCTTTCTTTCTTTCTTTCTTTCTTTCTTTCTTTCTTTCTTTCTTTCTTTCTTTCTTTCTTTCTTTCTTTCTTTCTTTCTTTCTTTCTTTCTTTCTTTCTTTCTTTCTTTCTTTCTTTCTTTCTTTCTTTCTTTCTTCACCTGCACGTTGTATAAAGTGGTTTGTACTCTGACATTGATGAAGTGTGTAATTTAGATCTTAGGTGGTCTTGAAGAAAAAATAAATAATCTAATATAATAATGTAATATAATACAATGTATTACCTTTATACAGAAAGTACCCAGTTGATTAAATGTGCCAGTAAACACGTTTATAATGTAATTTATAACAGACAGCGTGTTCTTAAGTGTTCACAGACTCGTATTGATATTGTATTGATTGCTCCAATTTGGCTTATGTATAGCAGCCTATAGAAACAGCTGCTAATAAGGCATTTATGTATATATCTGTGGTTTTTAATCAGACTTTTCTGACTGTTCGTTAGCAAGAGGTGACGCGTTATGGAGACTGACACCTTTGTCCACTGTTTCAGAACTTGGTGAGAAGTCAAGTCTCTTTTCATGAAGTGTTCAAGATTCAATCACCAAGCCTCTCTAAACGAGTCGAGGGCTTCACATCAAAAATAAATGAAAAAAAGAGAGAAAAAAAACAAGCCTTGAAAAATACCAGAACACTTCAAACACAGGATCAGTTGCTCTTCTCAGAGTGTTACTAAGACAGAAGATAAAGAGCCGAGTATGTACAGATGGAGCGTAGTATAGACATCCTTGATGTTTCAACAATGTGTCTGGTCTGGTGGGAAGACAGTGGCAATGTTCAGAGCAGCATACTCTCATGCTACAGCGTTATTGTAGCTTAATAATAGAGCATGGTGCTGGAACACCAAGCTCATGGGTTCGATTCCCAGAGAAAACATGAAATGATGAAACCTATACCTTGAATCCTTTGTAAGTTGCTTTGGATGAAAGCATCTACAAAGCTTGAACGTAAATGTACTCTTAATATTTCTGTAGGATACAGTATGTATTATGGTTTTGAGGTATTATTATTGCAGGTTATTGATTTAGAATGATTAAGCCCAATGCCCAACAATACTCCCCAATGTTAAATGTAAAAACCTAAATTTAGTTTGGAGATGATGCATAATACACATGCTGTATTTAAATGCGTGAGAAAACAATGTGGCCTAATACGCTTTGAAATGTGTAGTGTTTCATATTGTATAGTTTTAAAGTAACTGTATACACTGTGTACTGTGCAGTAGAGGTGTTCACGGGCCCACTTGAATCAGAAAACCCGAGACCGAGACCCGAGCGGGTTCGGGTCCAAAACTTCAACAAGTGCCTCGGATACGGGTCGGGTTCGGTATTACCAGCCTCAGGTCTCGGGTAATTAAAATAAATGTGCTGTTCCCAGGCTGTGCACACGTCAATGCCGTTTACGTTCGGGTCGGACTCGGGTATAATTTCATCGGGTCTGTCTCGGGTCAGGTTTATCATTTAAAAATATATTTCTCCACCTGTAGCTGGTGTGGGTTGAGCGCACTGGCGCCGTTGTACTGTGGCAGCCGTCGCATCATCCAAGTGGATGCTGCACACTGGTGGTGGTTGAGGAGAGACCCCACATGACTTTGGGTGTACAACAATACACAATGCATCATTCATATATTTATGCAAAAAATATCTATAAAGATAACTATAAGGAAAACTTAATTAGCGGCCACAACAACGCACAATAATGTTCTGTTTATCAAGCATGCTCTGCAGTTTTGTCATCTGCCACTTTAAATGTTCAAGCTCTTTAAAGCAAGATGGATTATGATTGCTTGTCAGCATTTTTACCACCAAAAAATGTTCTGAATGTACTGGAAAAATGTCCTGAAAGTGAGTCCAATGATATTCAATCTCTGTTGCTATCATTATAGTTGTGATTTTGATTTTGACACTATTGGATGCTAGATGGTTAATATTATTTGCCCCACCCACACTGCCCTGATTACATCAGCAGAGGAGAAAAGGCAAAGAAAGTCATTAGATTTCAATGAAAACAAACATTTGTTCCTGTAGAATCATGTGTAGTATTGCAGAATATGGTTAAATTAGCTATGTGAGTGATTTTATCTTGAAGACTGTATGTATTATTGAGGTGAAATCTCGCTATATGTTGGATGTAATCTCATTGTGTTCTGCAGAAATGCCTTCTGGGAAACTCAACACAGATTAGAGTTTGGACTTCATAAGTAGAGGGCAGTTTCATTTAGGTGTCTCGTACAGACACGCTTGAGTGAGTATGAGTATGTGTGATATGCTGTCGCAAACTCTCTCTCTCTCTGTGGCATCGGCGTGAATGTTGTGTTTACAGTCCGTGTGTGTGTCTGTGCGCTGAAAAGGACCGGAAGCTTCTGAGACAAGGTCAGCAAGAAGAAATGAGTGCACCTTTTTTCCCCCTTGTCCTCTTTTATCACTGCGATGGCCAGAAAATCTTCTCTCTTCTCCATCCAGGTGTTTTTTTTCTCTCCACTAGATCGATCTAGGGCATGATAGAGCCGTCATTTATCAAAGCTGATCTTACTGGATCTTTCAAGCGTAGACCCCATTCTCACAGCAGATGCTTTCCACCGGCTGTATGACAATCTTCGCACACACACACACACCTTCAGTTGTAGGCATTCCAGGAATAATGAGCCGCTGTCACACCGCATCTAATTACGGTGAGTGTTCACGCTGTGTTAGGCAGTGAAAGCTGGGGTCAGGAGGCCGTTGCTGCAGGCCATGCCGGCTCGATGCACCCTGCTTGCACCCAGACGCGTGAGGAAACATGCGGTTCATTCAGCGCTCTTTAATCAGCAGGTTCCAGAACGTGTTTGAGAGTCTATGAGACTTTAGGAGAGTGATGGACTGTGACTGAGATTGATGGTGTTGTAGAAAAGAGGGTGAATATGTTCAGCTCAAGACGTTCTTATTCTCTCTGTCCATGTTCTTAAACATTCAAATGAGGCTAAAGGATAAATCACACAAAAGCATGGTGGTTTTCACCTATGCATTCTCATTAGCACAATGTATACAAACATTTGAGTCTGTAGTTTCAGTTATTCTCAAATGGTGTTTTAATGAGATTCTAATGACTGAAATACAGTCATTTTTTTGTACTACAATAAAACAATGGTTCTCAAATGTTTTTTATTGCGTTCCCTTTTTAAAACTCAAAAAGCAAGTTGATTTGACTAATTTGCTAAGTTTAAATCTTATGAAGTCATGCAATAGTTTTGTGTGAACAAAAAATACGCCCTTATTCACATAAAGTTTTCCACTTTGCAATTTAAAATCTTCTGGATTGATATTAATATACATTAAAATGTCTTAGTTTATGTAAATACACTGCAACACCATAAGATTTGTCCCTTTTCTGTCATTTTTCCATTTATTTCCATTTGCGTCACCAAACAGAAATGATAAAATAATAGAGAGCTGCAGGGATGATGCCGTTTTGTAGGCCCTCTAACCTGGTTCCCTTGACAGAAAGCCAGTAGGATTTCTCCATTAAAAGTTCACAGTTTTTCCAAATAAGCTCTGTTACCAACAACAGTTTGATACATAATTGTTTTGTTTATCATGATAATCTTCAAATATTAACACAACTTTTATGAATTTTGAAGCCTTAATTCAATCGCCAGAAGTAAAACACTATACATAGGCTTTAAACGAACTACAACATGCTCGCATTACTTCAACATCAACACCACTAAGCTTCAGACAACTCTTTAGGGCTTTTCACACTTGTTAATTGTTAACCCCGGGTCATCCTAAACCTTGGATAAATGGAATTCTGGGTTATCTGTAATCACGTTTCACACTGCTCATACTATTTGCGGTGTCACTGTCACTGATTGGACGAACAGCATGCAACCTGTTTACACGGCTTTTCCCAGTCCTTGCCAGTTATTAAAAAAATGTTGCTGGGTAAGTCTTTAGCCATTTTAAGAATAATACTGTCTCCTCATCACTTCAGTTCACACGCTTTCCGTCTTCTGACATTTCTTACTTTTCTCTCACCGGCTTACTGACGTGACATGAGCCTCGCTGCTCAATTTCTGATTGGCTGTCTGTTGCAAGCGTCCAGCAGAAATAAGCAAACACCGCTCCGTTTCACATTGAACAAACTTAGCACCCGGGTAAAAAGCGGTGTTAGCATTACAGGTGTGAAAAGTTTCTTTACCCAGGATTAAAAGTGGGGTTTAGAACGACGATAACCCAGGGTTAAGCGCAGTGTGAAAAGCCTTTTTTTGAAGTTAGAATGGTTTGCAATAGCATGATTATGATCACAACAAGGCTATGAAAGCAGACTAGTGAGTAAATGAGTTTTCCTGTTTGCTGTTAAAAAAGTGATGTCTAGGCCTTTTTTCTGATGCATTTTGTTGCATGTAGTAGATGATAAAACATGGAAAAATCTCAAACCTTATTTCAGACATTTAACCAAAAACCCATTTGAAAGATTATTCTGGGACGATTGAACCAGAAGTTCAAGTTTTCTAGTATTACGACTCAAGTAGCACTCTGACTGATTCATTGTTGCATTGTCGGACTGGTTGGGATAATCATACAAACATAGTAACGTTTTGAACAGATCAAACAAACAGAGCAACTTCTGGAGAAAATCAACCAACAAATAGCTTACTTAATGTAATAGGTTAACCTAATTGCTGTCTCTGAAGAACAACTGAAGAACAATTGAAGAAATCTCATTGGTAACATTTCTTTTCTATGAGCATAAAATGCTTCCAAAAGAAAGCAAGAGAAAGACGGAAAATGGAAATTGTTTCTGAAAGATCAGAATGACTTGTATCATGAGATTTTTAGACTTCATGACTCACTTTTTGGAGTTTGAATCTGTGAGAAACTGTGAAATGACTATATAGATGCGTGTGTGGCTGTCTGCATGTGTGTCTGCGAGTATGCGATCAGCTCCAGTTGCATTGTGGGATGGTGGCATTAGGGCTCTGAGCCGAAGTGAAGGTCACACATTTTACATTAACAGTCATCACCAAACGCTACTGAGTGTGTGTGTGTGTGTGTGTGTGGGTGAGTGAAAACGTCCAACTGAGTGGTGTGTGTGGGAGTGGAAGATGAGAGAAGGTAAAGTGAGAGATAGAGAGAGAGAGGGTCATTGTACGACATTTACTCGCTTTACCCAGCTGCCTCTTAAAGTACACAGCTTTATAAGGAGGCAGTCTTGCTCAGCTCATAATGTTGAGTTATTCAGTGTCTGCAGCATACTCTATGCAGGTACTTCAACCCAGGGTGTATCGACTATTATATCTACACTTTTAGAAACTGAAAATTGTTCTTTAATTTTTGGTAGATGATCAATCTAAAAAAAAAAAGGTTTAGTGGCAAACAGGGATGTCATAGTTGTGAAAAGAGACTTGATATAAGGTTGCATTGCACTTTCTCATTGCACTTTTTAAACTTGTAAACTTGCCCTGTTGTAAACACAATTGTATGTGTTCTTCCAAAATGTCAGAAATTAATTGCATTCTCAGCCTTGCCACAAGGGGTGCCATAGCTGACAGTTTTGTTGTCTTCTGTGGTCATTTTCAGGTAAATCATTGTGATGACAAAGCAAAGGTTTAATTAGAAACTTGCTGTGCAAGTTAAAAGTTAGGTAAACTCTTAACATATTTGTAGTTAACTAGGATTTAATGCCGCAGAGATTTGAAATAGCTCTATTGCCCCCTTGAGTACGGAAGTTTGTTACCATCACAGAAATATGTGTCATATTGTCACATTAATCATGAGAAGACGGTTTGCACAGACGGTTATTAAAGTGAACTGAAACAACAGCTTAATAATGACACCATTATCTTCTGTAGAGCTGCTTCACAGCTAAATTTTAATTTCTTGAAAATTAATTAATTTTACAGCGTTAACATTTGTATTTTCTTGTTACAATCTTTATTTTATAAAACTCCATATTAATGTGACTTGACTTAATCAGATTTATTGTCTTAGTTTAGTTGAATGTTTTATTCAAATTGCTTTGCTGCATATAATTTTCATTCAAAAATATATACAATAAGAAAATAATTTTCATTATAAACTTTTGGACACACTGCATGTACAACAGGACAAAATGCTTGTAATGTGCTATGACGAGTGGGGCGGGGCCGAGAGCCGTGGGAACGGAGCGAGGCCGGTGGAGTAAATGATAATGAGCGACACCTGCACCACTCACCGGTCTCGAGTCCCACGGAAGAGCTCCGGAAGGATAAAAGGAGGAGCGATGACAGTGGAAGACAAGAGAGGACCAGGCCAGGACTTTTATTTGTGTTTTGTGTGCGGCAGTCGTCCGTGAGGGCTTCCACTGTCATTTTTATCCTTCTGGAGTTCCACTGTGGGACTCAAGACCGGTGAGTGGTGCAGGTGTCGCTCATTATCATTTACTCCACCGGTCTCGCGCCGTTTCCACGGCTCTTGGCCCCGCCCCACTCGTCACATGCGCTGTCCAAGCTTTGACATCTGTGTTTACACGCTTGTGTTAGAGTATGTTTCTGGTCTAACCTGTGACTGTCTCTGTCGTCTGTACTAGAGGAAGCAGCGTGCTATTGATCTCTGAGTCATGAACACAGACGGCTGGCAGTGACACACATACACACACACACACAGTGTGTATACATACAGTCCATGTGTGTATTTAGGATTTACACTGAGCATCTGTTTAAACAAACAGTATGAGGCGTACCATATACTCAATAATTATTCAAAGTATAATTTGAGCAAACTGTTTGATGGAGCTTGAAAACTAAAACTAAAAAAGAAAAGCCTTATTGCTTGGATTGATGAAATTGTGGCAATAATATATAATAGAGTTTTACAGTTGTAGCTGTGTAGTTTCATTAATTGTCCTTCATCATAAGGAACATTACTTTTTCTGTAGTTTTTAATAAAAAAATGTTTTTACTAAAAGAAACCCACCTGTCTGCTGTTGTATGAACAAAACGATTCAATACTCGCCTGTTAGTAAATACAAGTCAATCCACACTGACTGTGTGAACAACAATTGCAGCTGAAATAGACAAACTGCTTACTAACAAGGAATAGTTGCTGTTTTTCTGTGACCTTTGACCTTGCTCAATTCCACTTTGACCTTTGATGCTTTACCTCACCTCATCCGTGCTCATTCTCTCAGAGCTGTGATCTGTCTGTCTGACAGATGGGCTGATGACCCAGCAGTCTTTCTTCTCATCTATTCCTCCAGCCCTTGTTTCTTCACCTCTTAGTGCCATTAGACTCCAGTGGAGCGAGAGATTGGCCTGAACATATGCTGCTCTCACACATAGACACACACTTACATACAGTACACACACAAACACCTGTAGACAGAATGGCACTAATTTTAACCTGCACCAGCTGCTCACCTCAACTCTATTGTAATGCAGCTGAGACAGGAGTGTGTGCAGAAGAAGTATGGACAAGATTTGTAAATATGAAGTCACAGAAAGGCCATAACTGTATATGAAATTGTGTAATGTAAAAGTATCTGCTATATAAATCTGTTTTACATTAGTTTCAGTGTTTTTGGTTTGCATCTATCAAGTTTAGATTTGTATTATATGTATAAATAATATAAACTAATGCATGCATATACTGCATATTCATAGGTTATGAATAGCTTAATAGGTTATTGGTTAATGCATTTTAATTTAGTATATAAATTAGGTCAGTGCCAATAAACTTGCAGAACACCGACATTTAGCACAGTTGTGCTTTGGGCGTTCTGAGTTTGAGTCCTGGTTCGTTGACTTCTCCCACTGTGTTTCCCGTCTACATACTGTCATAATCACAATAATCATAATAACGCCACAAATAAATATATAAAAAATTATATAAATATAATTGAACTCATTTATTTGAATTATAATTATATAATAAAATAAGTCTCTTCTTCTCAATAAGGCTGCATTTATTTGATAAAAAAAACAGTAATATTGTGAAATATTATTACAATTTTAGATTTCAATATCACAAGATTATTCTGAAATCATTCTAATATGGTGATTTGCTGCTCAAGAAACATTCATGATTTTTCGATGAGTAGCATTTTTTGAATAGTATTTTCAATTGTGTCTTTACTGTCACTTTTGACAGAGTATTTTGATTTCCTGAGTCAAGGTATTAGTTAATTTAAACTTATACAGTATGTGATATAGGAAAGGAAAGAAAGGTGACGTGACATGTGGCTACATTTATCTGTGCTCTGCATTTAACCCATCCAAGTGCACACACACAGCAGTAAGAAGTGAACAAACAGAAACACACACACTGTGAACACACCCGGAGCAGTGGGCAGCCAATGCTGCGCGCCCGGGGAGCAGGTGGGGGTTTGGTGCCTTGCTCAAGGGTCTAACTGAAGTAAGGTGAACCTCAGTCGTGGTATTGAGGGTGGAGAGAGCGCAGGACATTCACTCCCCCCACCAACAATTCCTGCCGGACTTGAGACTCGAACCTGCAACCTTTTGGTTAGAAGTCCAACTCTCTATCCATTAGGCCATGACTGCCCAAGTAAAACTGCACATAACTGTAAAAAGGGAAAATTCTGCTAAATGTCTGCCAAATCTGCTCTTTTTAGTATTTAAACTAAGGTTATTTCACTGGTTTTATCATAAGTCTGTTGCTCTCTTGTGTTCAATCCTCTTTCTGACCTTTGCCTGAGAAAATATCTGACACTTCAGATAGTTCCTTGGCAAGATCCATCAGACATACAAGGAGGTGACCTGAACTGAACATTTCTGGCGATGTCAAAACCCTTACTGTAGATTAGAAATGAAGTGTGTAATCACACAGAGTTTCTCGAGCAGGAATGTTGTCAGTGTGTCGGGGTTTTATGGGATGCAGACATGCTCTATTCACAAAGAGAATGCCAGTCAGGTGCTCTGTTGTAGCCCATCTCTGTTTCTTCTTCTTCTCTCGCTCTCTCTCCCGTGTCTCGGCCCTGTCAGTCTGCACAGGAGATCTGAGGTGCCAGTTTCATCTTTCTGTTTTACTATTCTGTTCATTGCCCCCTCTCTCCTTCACTACGTGTGTTTCTGTACCTCCTGTTCTGTCTCTGTCTCTTTTCTCTCTCATGCCATCTCTGTCCTTAGAGACATCCAGACCAGAGACTGGCTTTCCAGTTCTTGATTGACAAGCTAGTAAGAGACACACTTGGAGGTTCTGTCGCCCGGGTGACACGTTATGGCTGAATTTTGTCTGAGGTGCCTCATGGTTGTCATTGGTTATAGCTGACATGGAACGACTTTCGAAAACCATTTTACATTCACAATGTGATGAAATTCCAACTGAAGCAAGACATTCTGCAAGAATGTGACGAAAAAGATGTCACTTCCTTTATCCCAGATGCTTGAAGTATAGGGTTTAATTAAGTGTAAAAATACTTCATCCTAACCTGGTTTAATGTGCAGAAACAACTATAAATACACATTCATGATATGATTTTTCTGAAAATGGAGTGTGGCACATGGTTTCTACATTAACCACGCATTAATGGCTGCCCACATTGGTTCCAGAAGTATTTTTTAAATAGATTTTTCCCATATGGATTTAAAAAAAGTCTCATTGCATATTGCAAAATATACATATTTAAATATTTTAGAGTTTGCAGAGTGTATTGAGACTCGGGACCCTATTTTAATGATCTAAGCGCATGGTCTAAAGTGCAGGGCGCAGGTGCACTCCGGGCGTGTCCGAATCCACATTAGCTAGTTTAACGACGGGAAAACGGTAGGGGCGCCGGGGCGCATGATCTAAACGGGTTGTCTCTTAATGAATAATGGGTGTTTTTTGGGCGTAATCAGTGTTTAATTTTTAAATTTAGAGGTCCTGGAACAGAGCGGGGTGACGGACCCAGCATGTGATTAGAGGATGGAGAAATAACGGAGCATTCAGCCGATCACATTGGTGGGCCAGCTTAAATGATTGACAGCGTGCATCAGTTGCTTTTATCAGGGTTCGTACATGGAAAATGGAAAAGCCTTGAAATTTTGAAACAGCAATTTCAGGCCTGGAAAATAAAATAATACAAAACAATTATGGAATTTTATTTCACAAATCTCTGTGATAGAGTTATAATTAATCCTGTCAGAATTTTGTGGGGTATTGTGTAGGTTATATCACATAGTTTTACTCATCCCCACAGCTTTCATGTTTATAATGAGAGAAATTCCAGCAAACATTTATTCAATGTAGCAAGTAGGTTATATGGGTAAATAAATCCACACAAACTAGCAGATTAAATCAGTCATTTGAAAACACGCGAGTGATTCAGCTGGACCGCGTCTTCTCTCTTTCACTCTCTCAAAGCGGCTTCACATCGGCGCATCTCGTCTGCAATAAAACAAGCTGCTGCACGCTGTCGCTGATCTAAGACTTTCACTCACACTTCAGGACAGTTGACAGAATTGTCACTTGCTTAATCGGGCCATTGTTGCACCGTAACAAAAAATGTAGGCTATAATTTGCACGTCTTTTTAAGCCAATCGGTACTCGCGCGCTCCAGAGTCTGTTTCAGGCTGAGCGCTCACAGTCACCGAGGGCTCCATATGTAGAGACCGTTTGGATCCCATATGTGTAAATTCCACGGTATAGCCCTAGAGCCCGTGTTTTCCCAGCAGACTTCCTGCTAATTCCAAGAGGGTTACAATCACCTCCAATCTTCCACTTGCACCTGACTATTGTCCATTTGTGTAACTGCTTCTGAACCTTTTTTTCTTAAATAAATGTGAACAGTTGAGGAAGAAAACGCATGTGTATGCCTATAGGCTATTGGATCCGTGCATTATGTCTTGTGAAAGCAGAGCAGTTCACATGTGGCGGCTTTTTGCGCTCAGGTTCTTTATTTCAAATGTAGATGTGCCACAAGCGTGGTCATTATGGATGATTTTTCATATATAAACACTATAGGTCAGCACAAACGTCTTTCACTGGTGTCTGAGGAGGGGGATCTGACAAAATGAGGTGCTGGATCGGATTTCGGAGGTGCCGGATCTGGATCCGGCTTGTTCTGGCACAAATTAAGCCCTGGGCGTAACGTACAATAAACCAATCAGAGTCTCATCTCCCATTCCCTTTAAGAGAGAGTTGTGCTCTCGCCATGATGGAATCGCTATTTACATGGCGGAATTTGCAGGCGCAAAGACTGAATGCGTCTCCGCAGAGGAAACGGTCTGCTCATGCGTGAGGTAGCCTAATTCTGATACATGCAATGACTATCCATCATGACATGTAGGCATTTTTATATTTATGTAGCCTACACAATAATAATATTTTACTTTGTAATCCTTTTCATTTTTCATATTTGGCATGTTTGTGTGCTCCTGTGTGTGTAATAAGCAAAGTAAACGCATTACAAACGCATTTTCTACTAACGCGCTCTTTAAATAACAATAACAAAAAATATTGCGCCATTGACTTTAGACCAGGTTTGAGTTGGTCTATGGCACAGTCTATTTTCAGTTCCTCAAAATAGCAAAGCGCCAACTATGCACCTGAACACACCTCTTTTTTAGATGCACAAATGGGCGCAGATGCATTTGCTATTTAAACAACCGCAGGACGGGAAAATGAGAACTGCGCCGGGCTGAAACTAGCAAAAACACTTGCGCTGCACCTTGCGCCAGGTGTATGATAGGGCCCTCCGTTTTGTACTTAATGGGAGTGGAAATTTGCAGCTCATTTGGCATAATTTGCTGGACCAAGTAATGGGTAATGTAGTTTTTCACCACAAATTCTACTGTTAAACATGTTTATTTTAATAAATATTTGAAATAATCCTAAAGATTGGCTTAAAAACATATGCCATTGATTAATAACCTCAGAGCTCACAGCAGGTGCATCTTTAAAGGTTTCTAAGTTATCAATTGAAGTTATTTCCAGAACCGATTGTTACACTCTATAATGTTTGGCAATGCTAATTACTTACTTCAACTTACATATCATTGGCCTTTGAGGTTTTTGCATGCACAAAAACAAATTGATTGTGAAGTAAGCTGCTTGGTGCGAATAGGCCTTCAAACTGCCTTTCTCTTCATATTCTCTTTGTGTCTGTTTTCGTCCATCCTCTTTTGGCTGCACTCAACATGATGTTTGATCAGGCTTGTTCTGATCCACTCACCCTCAGACTGACTCAACACAGGCTGTTTGAAATCTGCCAATATGGGCCGCCCTGATTACATGTGTTTGTGCATCTGGCTGTGGGAGATTTGGATGTGTTTGTGTGAAACTCTGTTTGTAGTCATTGTTGCCTTAATGTTTGTGTACCTACAGGTGTTGGTGTTTGTGTGTATGCCAGTTAAAAGAAACTCACTTCTGGAAATGTGACCAGGGGCCTCGCAATTTTGAGATATCACAAAAATACATCCAGGTCGTATTTCATTCCAAAAAAGAGAAAAAAATAGAATTCAAATACAATTATTAGAATACAAAGTATTTTATGATGGTGGGGTGAATTATGACTGGTTCTTTTTAACCAGTTTCATGGATTCACTGCGTTTATGAAGTGATTTAGTGGATGTGATTTACATGCTATGGTTTTTTATAACCACACATATCATTTTATAAGCCTTTCTCTGTTATCTGGGTGGTGATAGAAGAATGGCAACACCATTAATTCCAGGCTTACATTCGCTCTTTCTCCCTCTTCCTCTCCACAGTGGTCCTTTAATCAGTTTCTGTCACTGCCACTAAAACCGTCACTGTAGTGATCCTGCAAATTTACTTTAGCTCACATCCTCCCCGTCGTTTTTCTCGCACCTCTCCGAGGCCCTCAGTCCCTCCGACAGGGGCCCAAAGAATCCTCACAGCACAGCGTGGGCCTGTTTACTCTCATGCGGCGCTAATGGATGAAAGAGCCCTCTCACAACAGAGACAAATGGCTTTAATACACACATACGAGGCCTGACATCTCATTAAAGTCCACGTGAATCAAAATCGACCTTATTTGCTTCCTTAATACACATTCCTGGTCTTATTGTGAGCGTTCCATTAGTGCACATTATTCTAAATAAAAAAAATGTTTGTCTTTTATAATCTTTTATCAAAATGTAATAACTTACTCCACCACTACAGTGAATTTTCCTCTTCAGCTGTTGTCACAAATCCCTCTTACTTTCTCAACCTGTCCAACCATCAGCTCCATTCTGGTATTTGTTCATGTGGTAAGGATTTAATCAAATTAAACATTCGTTGTAAATAATTTTAATCAGACGATTTATCAAAATGGCAGCCTCAGACGTCATGCCCATGGATCACAAGTAAGTGTGCCATATGCATCAGAAACACTTCAGGAGTGTCGAATTTGTTGACTTATACAGGATTTCCAGGAGACGTGTGTCTCACGTTCTTTAACGTTCTACCTGGAAACAAAGATGCCGTGATGCCAAAACCCCTGTGAAAGAAGAGAGACGTCATGTTTACAACTGTGACGACGAGCGCTTATCAGCATCAACTAAACGCTGGATTTTCAAAAGTACGTGAAATATTTAAAGTTTGCGACATAGAATCTTTAAAATACATTCGAGACACACCAGTCTGTTATTGTGGTGAGATTTCCACGCCCTGAAACGTGATGCGGAAACGAACTGTGATTGGTTTTTTGACATGTCGGTCAAACGGCCTCATGGGCAGGCCTTGGCCAATGAAAGCTGCCATGGATTCCAGACCTTCAGCCATCATTCTGAATGTCTGGCTATGCAAGAATATTAAATTGCTTGTTAATTCATCTAAACAGTTACAATGAATTACATATATCATTATTATATTTGTATAAGTATGGGCTTTTATTTGAAATAGATTTTAATCTAATGAATATATGCTGGTTAATTAATCACGCTGAGAAACAGCCTGTCCAGTTATGAGGCCTGAAATATGCCAGAGGTAAGAAAAAGTTTTTCTGAAGCCTTTTAAGAAAAATCACAGTTGTCAGCATATGTTCTGCCGGTCAATAAATTGCGTCTGGTCTTGTGTTGACCAAGTAGGTGAGGGAAAGTAAAGCTCTCCAGCAAACGTGATGGGAAATTAATCGCTTGCAGTGTTGACAGGAGACGCTGTACTTTTCTAACCGTATTGAACACGAGCCTCACTTTGCTGTCCTTGGCCATTGTGTCTCCTGCTTGTTTTGATGCCAAGATAACTTGGTGCCTCTGAAGTGTGATTTGATTGTACACTGTAAAAAAATATTTTTCGTCATTGTAAAGTAAGTATAAACTACTTTTACAATTTTTTTTAAATACAATTTACAAATATTATTATAATTTTAGTTCTTTAAGAATATTTGACAGTATTACTAATATGTTTAATAAAAAAATGCAGCCTTAGTGAGCATAAGAGACATTCAAAAGCGGTAGAAACATCTTTTGAAATTTTGAACAATAAAACAATTATTTTTGTAGATTTTTTTAAACAAGAAAATGCAGTTTCTGGGTGAAAATTTAAACGATTTCTGAAGGATCAAGTGACACTGGAGACTGGAATTATGGCTGCTGAAAATTCAGCTTTAGAATAAATTTGATTTTTGAAATGTATTGAAATATATCTCAACAAATTATAATATGGTGACATGCCAATCAGCTAATCAACTCAAAATACCTGCAAAGGTTTCCTGAGCCTTCAAAATGGTCTCAGTTTGGTTCACTAGGCTACACAATCATGGGGAAGACTGCTGATCTGACAGGTGTCCAGAAGACAATCATTGACACCCTTCACAAGGAGAGTAAGCCACAAACATTCATTGCCAAAAAAAAGCTGGCTGTTCACAGAGTGCTGTATCAAGCATGTTAACAGAAAGCTGAGTGGAAGGAAAAAAGTGTGGAAGAAAAAGATACTCAACCAACCGAGAGAACTGCAGCCTTATGAGGATTGTCAAACAAAATCGATTAAAGAATTTGGGTGAACTTCACAAGGAATGGACTGAGGCTGGGGTCAAGGCATCAAGAGCACCACACACAGACGTGTCAAGGAATTTGGCTACAGTTGTCGTCAGAGGCGTCTTACCTGGGCTAAGGAGAAGAAGAACTGGACTGTTGCCCAGTGGTCCAAAGTCCTTTTTTCAGATGAGAGCAAGTTTTGTATTTAATTTGGAAACCAAGGTCCTAGAGTCTGGAGGAAGGATGGAGAAGCTCATAGCCCAAGTTGCTTGAAATCCAGTGTTAAGTTTCCAAAGTCGGTGATGATTTGGGGTGCAATGTCATCTGCTGGTGTTGGTCCATTGTGTTTTTTGAAAACCAACGTCACTGCACCCGTTTACCAAGAAATTTTGGAGAACTTTTTCACCTCCACTCACACAGGACCTCCAACCAACTAGATCCACTGCTCAAACTCCCATCTTCTCCTTCTGTCCCCTCACTGAGGTGGAAGTATCCAAACTTCTCCTCTCCAGCCATCCTACAACATGTCCTCTAGACCCAATTGCAAAAGCCGATTCCAAATCATCAGTCCTCATTCTGCTGGATCTGTCTGCCGCTTTTGAGACTGTCAATCATCAGATCCTCCTGTCCACCCTCACTTCACTGGACATCACTGGGATTCCACTTCGCTGGTTTGAATCCTATCTCACTGGTCGGTCTTTCAGGGTGGCCTGGGGAGGGGAGGTATCCAAAGCACATCAACTGGTCACTGTGGTTCCCCAGGGATCGGCTCTTGGACCCCTTCTTTTCACTACATCACTGGCTCCCATCATACAGGCACATGGCTTCTCCTACCATTTCTATGCTGATGACACACAGCTCTATCTCTCATTTCGACCAGATGATCCAACGGTAGCTGCACGGATCTCAGGCTGCCTGGCGGACATCTCGGCGTGGATGAAAGAACACCACCTACAGCTCAACCTGGCAAAGACTGAGCTTCTTGTCTTCCCTGCAACTCCAACTCTACAGCATGACTTCACGATTCAGTTAGGTTCACCAACAATTACCCCATCAGCTTCGGTCAGAAATCTTGGTGTAATCTTCGATGACCAGCTGACCTTCAAAGAGCACATTGCAAAGACTGCTCGATCTTGCAGGTTTGCACTACACAACATCAGAAAGATCAGGCCCTTTCTGACAGAGCATGCTGCACAACTTCTTGTCCAGGCCCTTGTCATTTCTAGACTGGACTACTGCAATGCTCTTCTAGCTGGACTTCCATCAAACACAATTAAACCTCTACAAATGATTCAGAATGCAGCGGCACGACTGGTCTTCAACGAGCCCAAGAGAGCCCATGTCACACCTCTCTTTGTCTCCTTGCACTGGCTACCAGTTGCAGCTCGCATCCAGTTCAAGACACTGATGCTTGCATATAGAACAACCACAGGCTCAGCACCCACCTACTTCCACTCACTATTACGAATTTACATCCCCTCCAGAAGTCTGAGATCTGCTAGTGACCGACGCCTCGTTGTACCATCACAGAGAGGCTCAAAATCACTCTCCAGAACATTCTCGGTCACCGTTCCTGGCTGGTGGAATGATCTTCCCACCCCCATCCAGAACGCTGAGTCCCTGTCAATCTTCAAGCAACAACTGAAAACTCATCTCTTTCAACTCTACTTGACTTCATCATAAAAAAAAAAAAATTCACTTTTTCTAAATCTTCATCTTTCTCTTTCTCTCCTTCCCTTGCTAGCTTGTATTTATTTGAACAATGCCTGAGACTTGGTGTTACGAGCACTTCCTCTGTCTGTTTGCCTCTTCAAGATTAATCGCTTTATGTATTCCCCAATTGTAAGTTGCTTTGGATAAAAGCGTCTGCAAAATGACTAAACGTAAATGTAAATGTAAATGCTGACCAGCTTTTTAAAGATGCTGATTTCATTTTCCAGCAGGATTTGGCACCTGCCCACACTGCCAAAAGCACCAAAAGTTGGTTAAATGACCATGGTGTTGGTGTGCTTGACTGGCCAGCAGACTCACCAGACCTGAACCCCATAGAGAATCTAAGGGGTATTGTTAAGAGGAAAATGAGAAACACGAGACCGAAAAATGCAGATGAGCTGAAGGCCACTGTCAAAGAAACCTGGGCTTTCATACCACCTCAGCAGTGCCACAAACTGATCACCTCCATGCCCCGCCGAATTGAGGCAGAAATTAAAGCAAAAGGAGCCCCTACCAAGTATTGAGTACATATACAGTAAATGAACATACTTTCCAGAAGGCCAACAATTCACTAAAAATGTTTTTTATTGGTCTTATGAAGTATTCAAATTTGTTGAGATTGGTGGGGTTTTGTTAAATGTGAGCCAAAATCATCACAATTAAAAGAACCAAAGACTTAAACTACTTCAGTCTGTGTGCATTGAATTTATTTAATACACGAGTTTCACAATTTGAGTCGAATTACTGAAATAAATGAACTTTTTGATGAGTAAAGGATGACAGAATTTTAATTTTAGATGAACTATCCCTTTAATTGCACATTAAATAAGTTATTTTGAAAGTTGCATTCCAAAAGATCTTGGTGCTCTGATCTGAGGAGCACGCAAGTTTGAATGGCATGAGGCTTCTGTGTGAATGCATGCAATCCAGACACTTAGAAGTCCTGGCATGTGCACCTCCGGGCAGCACTCAGCCCTGCTCCTCTCGCTGCCAGAGACGCTTGTCTGATGAGATACCGTCTGCCCTAGTGCTCGTTTTTGCCAATAGTTGTATTTGTCAGAGGTCTGATCCGTATTGAGCCACAGTGAAAGCTATCAGCTCCTCACACAACAAATAAACACTCAATAAAACACCTTGACACAACTAACACTGTCAGATTAGCCCTGCTGGTCAGTCTCTCTCTCTCTCGCTTTCTAAAGAATCTTATTTAGTCTCAGGAAATATGCTTATAGACGTGCCATTCAGCTCCTGCAGGATGAATAATTTCCCCCCTCTCTCTTTCTCTCTCGGGACAGAGGGAGTTGCAGGACAGATGAATAAGTGTGTGACTCCAGGACGTGAGTGAAACAGTCGATCTGGTGAAGCTCCTCAGCAGGAGTATCTCAGCTATGATTTATGTGTGGAGTGTGTGCATGAGTTCATGCTCTAGAAAACTTTGAGCAACAGTTGAAGGGGTGCAGAAATGTTCCCAGAGGACCGTGGGTGCAGGTGGAGCAAACAGCATCTCGGGTCATCAATTACACCTGCAGTTTTTACACCTGCCCTAATTCGCTGGGTGTAATCTCCTCCAAGCGCGGCATTTGTCATCCTCTTATTTGGGGTCTTCATAAGCACAGCTTATCCTAAAATTACACATTATTAATATTTTACTCCCTAATTTACTGAAAAAAGAAAAGTAATGGTAATATAGAGTATTTATATGGCTGAAAAATATTGAGATATAAATGTTGATATATAAATATATATTCTATATATAATACTTTGCTGTTCGGATTTTTTTTATTTTGTTTTTGATAGAAATGCATACATTTATTTGGCAAGGATGAATTAAATTGATCAAAAGTAGCAGTAAATACGTTTATGATCTTACTAAAAAACATTTTATATTTATAAATATATATCATAGACTCATGTATCACAGTTTCCACAAAAAAAATATTAGCAAAAACTCAACATGGATAATAATAAGTAATGTTTGTTGAGCAGTAAAATCAGCATATTACTTGATTTCTGAAGTATCATGTGACACTGATGACTGGAGGAATGATGATGAAAATTCAGCTTTACATCACAGGAATACTTACATTTTTTACAATTTAAAACAGTAAATAGTAATAATATTTCACAATTTCACTGTTATTGTTGTTCAATTAATGGAGCATTCATGAGCTTAAGACACATCTTTAAAAAATGTTTGAATCATATATTATGCATAATATACATTTAAAAAAATTGTGGAGTTATTTAGCTAAAAAAAATAGCTAATAAGTGAATTATTAAATATTAACTCTCTGAAATTAACATATTAACATAAATATTATCACACATACTGACATGCTGCACGATGCTGTCTTTAGGACAGACAATTGAATGATTGATGCATCAAAATGCACCAGAAATATTGGTTGTGTTACAAGTGGCTCAACATTTTGCAAGCTGCTTCTCATAAGATATCAATAAATACTTCCCTTTAAGATCACGTGCAGTTGTATTTGCCAAAACCACGTCTGCTATAGTTTTTTGTGTTTGTGTTCACACTCCTGCTCTTGCTTATATCACCTTCTCTCTATTGTGTGACTGTGTGTGCAGGTTCGGATGGCTGTGTTCATTTGTTTGTGTGTTTCATATTGATTTGTTTTTATATTCCATCTCTCTATGCGGCTCTCCATTTGTTTTGTTTCTTTCTACCCCCCTCCGGCGTGTTCCCCTCTGCTGGCTTGAGACTAGTTTGATAACTCACAGAGAAAACCTTGTTTGCTTCAGATTTAGATGGATGGTTGTATGGGTGAATGGATGGATGGACAGGGCTGGGAGGAGAAAAGGTAGAAAGAAGGAGATGTTTGAGAAGTTACTTTTGTTGGATGACAGCTTGTCCACATAACAGCAGTAAAAATAATTGAGCAGCCTAGCATGCTCTCAGGTTAACACGTTTACCTGATAGAGCTGGAACACCTCCCATACGTCTCGCCAGCCACGGTTTGGTATCTATCTATCTATCTATCTATCTATCTATCTATCTATCTATCTGTCTATCTGTCTATCTGTCTATCTGTCTATCTGTCTATCTGTCTATCTGTCTATCTATCTATCTATCTATCTATCTGTCTATCTGTCGTTCTGTCGTTCCGTCGTTCGTTCCGTCGTTCCATCTTTCGTTCCGTCGTTCCATCTTTCGTTCCGTCGTTCCATCTTTCATTCAGTCGTTCCATCTTTCGTTCTCTGTTGTTCTGTCTGTCTGTCTGTCTGTCTGTCTGTCTGCCTGCCTGTCTATCTATCTATCTATCTATAGTTCTGTCATTCTATCTGTAGTTTTGTCTGTCTGTCTGTCGTTCCATCTTTCGTTCTGTCGTTCTATCTTTCGTTCTGTCGTTCCATCTTTCGTTCTCTGTTGTTCTGTCATTCTATCTATCTATCTATCTATCTATCTATCTATCTATCTATCTATCTATCTATCTATCTATCTATCTGTCGTTCTGTCGTTCCGTCGTTCCATCTTTCGTTCCGTCGTTCCATCTTTCGTTCCGTCGTTCCATCTTTCATTCAGTCGTTCCATCTTTCGTTCTCTGTTGTTCTGTCTGTTTGTCTGTCTGTCTGTCTGCCTGCCTGTCTATCTATCTATCTATCTATAGTTCTGTCATTCTATCTGTAGTTTTGTCTGTCTGTCTGTCTGTCGTTCCATCTGTCGTTCTGTCGTTCTATCTTTCGTTCCATCTTTCATTCTGTCGTTCCATCTTTCGTTCTCTGTTGTTCTGTCATTCTATCTATCGTTCTATCGTTCCATCTATCGTTCTCTGTTGTTCTGTCATTCTATCTGTCGTTCTATCTATCGTTCTATCTGGTATATACTGTAAATACTGTAGATAGTGTTGCTGGTCAGACTAGAACTCATCCAGACTAGTCTGAGGTTGCTCCGGTTCTCTGTGTATTTATTTTCTCAGTATCTGACCCAGAGCGAATCTTGTTGCTCAGCGACCGCCGCCGAATACTGATGTGACGATGTGGATTGTCTTCATCCCATGATGCACTGGGTCAGTGTGACAGTGATAGATGTTGACCCGGCTGCAGAGTTAAAGAGAGCTCATCACTGACGCTGGGTGTTCTCTCCCGCTGAGGAGGAGAGCGGCCGACAATCTGGGGCTTGGACACACACACTTCCACACGCACACCTGCTGAGAGGGCAAGTGCTTTGTGAGGTCCAGTCATCCACACATTATGTGGAGCACCCGCAGCTGTTAACGCACGGACCTCACACACACAAACACATCTCACACTTAACCGATCAATAATAATCACATCATGGAGAAATGTATTGGATCTGTCTTTGAGGAGACCTCTCTATTGACCACGCTGTTATTTTCTCTTACATTCATACAGACACACACATCTGTCTTTATTTTGAAACGGGGTGATGGTGGGTTATTTTTGGTTTAAGATTATATTATTTTGACTGATACATTTCCATTACATTTTCAAGCATAATTATTGCTAAATTCTAAGGCAGCATCACAATACCCAACATTTGTATCTGTATGATATTATAGTTGAAAACAGTATTTTAGTATTATTTATATACAATTATAGTTTTTTTATTATTATTTTGAATTAGCTTTTGATTTTAATTATTTTAATATTAGTAATTTTATGTGCTTTAATAATTTTGTTTAAACATAGTTCAGTTAAATGCCAACGCAAAATGTAATATTTTATATTAAGCTTAAGTTTTTATTCTAATGTTTATATTTGATTTCAGCTTTATTTCAGCTTTTTAAATAAGTTTAGTTTAGTTTTAGTCAATAACAACAACAAAGATTCATCATTTGATTTCCATTCACTAATGCATAATTCAGTCCAATTTTAAACTAGTTTGTAAACAAGTTTTGCTCTACACAGAAGTAATAATTAGGCAGTCCTCACAATCTATGACCCTGTTTACACCTGGTATTAACATATCCAATCACAAGGTGACAAACGAGACACATTACCGTTCACACCTGGCGTTTAAATGCATCTCTTTTGACCACTTCTGTCCTGATTCGATCGGGGGGGCGCGGGTCTATAGGGTCCCTCTGCTTTAGCTGGAACTTCAGTGGGGGTGTTAAAAGCATGGTTACTTGTGGATGCAAACTTATATTACATTAGAGTCCAGCTGTTTGTGTTGTTATCAAATGAAGATGCTCCACAAAGTGCTGTGCATGTTTATGAATAGACTTTTTCAGTTATTACACTTTTTCAGTCATATACACGCAAAATGAGATGACAGAAAAAGATGAGGAGAGCAGCCGTTTTTGTTTCCGCAGTGTTAGCTTAAGTTATTCTATATTATTCATTTATTTTAACTGATAAATATCCATTAGATTTCCAACATATCATAAGGCAGCATCATACATTTTATGTATATGTATTATTTTCCAATTTAAAGCAATTAAGTTTATTAATTATTTATATATTATACTTAATGAAAAGATCTAAATGATGTGTCATTAGTAACCCTTTGAAATAATCAATAATAATGTTTTTTTTGTATTGTGTTTTATGGTCGTCACCGGTGGGATAATGTGTGTACTGAATTAACATATTTCTGCAGTCATAAAACTTTTTTTACGGTCACAATTGTGACTGGTGGGATTAATATTTTGAATTAGGCCTGGCTTTTATTTTAATGTAGTAATTTTGTTTTAGCTTTAATTTATGTTTATTTCAGTTTTAGCAATATTACTACTTAAACTTATTTCATTTGGTTGCCAAGGCAAAATGTCAAATTTTCTTTATATTTCAGATTTTTTAAATCATTTTAGTTAATAATAACAACTCTGGTGCATTATTAGAGCAATTTTTGAACTGGATTGAATGACACTTAAAAGAATGATTTGCTCGCAAATTGTTCATCACTGTGGGTCGTAAAAAAGTTTTACTCTCTAATGAAATGTATTGTAGCAGAGCTTAAAGATGAACATACATAAACTACAAAAACGCTTTAAAAATTCCTTGATTTCCTTATATTGTCTATGAGAGTGGAAACCCAAAATAAGGGTTATCTTTGAGAAATGTCATGCACAGAATTGCTGAGTAAAAAGGTTTTCTTGTAAGTGTTTGAGACCCATTCTCTTCCCCTGGTTGTTAGTGGCGTTAGCATGTGCGCGGGCCTCATTGTACTGCATCATTAATTTCCACGTGTTGACTGACCTGATGCCCGCTCAGCCCTGACCACACCATTACACTCGCAAATAAAAGGTTTGGCGGTTTCCTCACATTTCTAAACACGTCTTGCATTGCCTCACAGCTCTTCCTGTCCCAGACTCTCTTTCAAATGCTAATAAGCGATGCGGACCCATCGTTTACAGTGTGTAGGCTGTCGCGGTACATGCCTTCCTCTTCATAATCAAAGCACTCACCGGGCAATGACCGCCGGGCTCGGCTGCCCGCGATGCTGGCTTGTATTCCCGAGGGTCTTGAGTTTGAATTCTGCTCAGAGCTTGAAGTGAAGCCCACCGCATCCAGCTAGCAAACTCTTTTAGCAAAGATGTTCTTGAGTGCATATCTGACTAATGGAACATGAGAATGGAGGATGTCATCTGAAATTTACATTTATCTTATTGTTCTGTTCATTTTGGCATGCTTAGGTCATGCATGCTTTTCTGTAAACATACAAGATGTTCATATCTGATAGAAAGTAAAAAAGTTTCCTCAGAAGTCCATGTATAATATATTGAAGCCAGAACCATTATAGTTTAGAATATATGTTCTTGCAGTCTGAACTGAACAGTAATGGCTCATTTCAGTGCTCAATGTACTGTACTTTGTACTTGTATTTCACTTATGAACCCATTTTATATATATATATGTGTACATAATATGTAGTTTATATGTAATTTTAGGTCAGTAACATTTATTAATTATATAATGTGTAATAAAATAAAATAGCTAAAAATAATATTTAAACTAGGGCTGGGCGATATATCTCATGCAATAGTCATGCGCATCTCGTCAGTAAAGCCGGTTCTGTGATTAGTTGTAAATCTCCATCACCTGTTTTCAAATGGAGCAGCATTTAATACAAAGAACCGTAGTTTTCTGACGAGCTACGCAATATCACTTTCATTATCGCAGATGAATCGCCTTCGATAATGAACGCGATGTTGCGTAGCTTGTCAGAAAACAAAAAAAGGTTTTGCTTGCAGATTATTATTTGGCTTGATATTTTGTTATTTAATGCTGTGATATCCAGACATTTTTAATTGTGTCTTAAGTATCCAAATATCCACTGTGTGCATGAGAGTACAAATGTATCATCCACTCGCTGGAAAAATAAATTAGGTTGAATTGCAGCCTCACTAGCTTTAGTTAGTTGGTCTCCTACACAGCAGCATATAAAAAAACACTGCTAAAGATAGAAGTGAAAATGTAATGTAATACTCTCATTTTCTCTCTGTCCTTCAGCTCCTGCGAATGCTCAGATTGTGCATTCTGGGCAGACGTGTGTGGTGAAGGAGGACAACATCAGTGAAAGGATCTACACCATCAGAGAGGGGGACACGTTAGTTCTGCAGTGTCTGGTCAAAGGACACCCGCGGCCTCAGGTGAACACAAACACACATTCACATCATATACTGCACTCACTGCTGGGCAGAAAGACAAGCACATGGGGCCCAAACTTTGTTTTCACACCTTCCAACAGCGAGTGGATTTATTGGACAGAAATATTGCAATAAGCCGTGGAACTTTATTTGATATTATATCTATTTTAAGCAAATACTTTCATCCTCATGGCAGTGTATTTTAGCCCAATATTTGTATTAAAAAAGTATGAGATGTACATCTCTCTAAAAATGCACCTGTCAAAATCAAGAAAGAAAAAAAGGGCACACAAAGACACAGCATGATTTTGTTCTTCACATTTTTGTTTTGGTAGCTTAATGTGCTGAACATTCATCATGTTTTTTGACACATTGAAAGAAAACACCTTTGGCATTCTAGATTAACCTCTAATGGTAAATCTTTCACTGAGGTAAAAGTTAAAAACAAACAATATAGGTTTGCTTCAGCAGACAATAAATTCAATAATTTATTATTGATATTTTATTTATTATATTATTTATTATTTTTAATTTATTAAAAAACATGACATTTAAATTATATAAATTATTATGTATTATTTATTTATAATAACTAATATTTATTTTAATTGCATTATTTTATAAAATATTATACACACACACACACACACACACACACACACACACACACACACACACACACACACACACACACATATGAATATATGTGAAGGAGAGAGGGTCTGTCAGTGGACTTCAGGTTTTTTTGAGTCTTGTGTTGGTGTGTGTAATATTTCTATATATAAAAGGTGAGCTGATCAGATCAGCACACGCATCCTCCCAATGACCTGTCTCCATATATTAGTGCTCCAGGTTGCATCAGCAGAACACCGATCTGATCTAAATTCCATCAGTTTTCCTTCCCGTGGTCCTGAGAATGTGTGCACTGAATAAAGAAGTTGCTATTCCATAACATGATCCACGATTTCCATTAGAAATGTCAGGACATTACAATGACAACAGGCTGAATATAGGAGTGTAATATAGAGTGTGAATATAGTCACAGTGTCTGAATATAAACTAATGAGGATATTACTGCATATTCTGTAGGACGTTATTGCCTGCGGTGCCGGGGCTTCACGGGTCACTAGATTGTGTGTGTCTAGATATTTGTGCCTGGATTTTGTTTATCTTCAGGGCACATTCATTGAAATGTGTATTGGTGTATTTTGTCCTTTATGTGTAAAATAATTGTTTGTAGAAAGACAGCCAATCGTTTGTCAGTGTGGCACATTTGTGTAATGCTCAGTGGTGTATGGTGTTAATTCAGTATTGGCAAAATGTATGCCTAATGAGCGCCTATGACCACTATGAACTTATTTTAAACATAGGAACTGAATAAAACGAGTATGATGATATAAATAGTATGTTTAGCCAATTTTGAAAAGTAAAAATAAAGTAGCACTAAATTTTTATTTTTTTTCGCAAGTATGCATTAAATTGATCAAAAGCAAATACATGTATAATGTAACCCGATGTCAAATAAATGCTGCTCTTTTGGTTTACACAAAAATATCAAGCAGGTCAACTGTTTAAAAAATTGATAATAATACAAAATATTTCTTGAGCGGCAAATCAGAATATTAGAATGATTTGTGTCATTGAAGTGTCATTGAAGACTGGAGTAATGATGCTGACAATTACATTTAAATTTATTAGAATAGAAAACAGTTGTTGTAAACTGTAATATATATATATATATATATATATATATGACTATATATTTGTTTAAATAAATGCAGCATGGGTGAGCATAAGTGACTTTCAGAAACATAAAATCTTACTGACTGCAGTCTTTTGAACAGTAGTACATGTTTTTACTTTGCACCAGTGCTGGAATGTTCTAGAGCTCTGGATTTAGTGTATTTAATAACTTAAAATGTGTCATAAGCCCCTTTCACACATTCAGACTTTACTGGAAAATTACAATTCATTCTGGCAATTTACCAGTAAGGGAAGTTGTAACATTACCAGTAAATTGCAGGAATTCTGCTGTGCATGAATGCAGAACGAGATTGCCGGTACGAGCACGTACATGTTCAGAACGCACTGACGTAAGACGTCTACTCTGGGCCAATCCAGAGCCGTTGAAATTCAAAACACAACAGCTCTGGTCTGCATTTACTCTGCGCTGTGTAGTCAAAGACTATAAAATACCCAAGACGTGTCACTCATATAGATTTGAATGGGGAGAAATGCAATGCTCAATATGGCTGCTCTATCGAATGAAGCCCCGCCTTCTGAGCAAAAGAGCCAATCGCTAATCGGTAAAGTCCACGCGTCACTGCATCTGCCATTAGAAGTCCCGGTTGCAATAGAAACAGTCAGCGTTCTGAGACGTGTGCCTAGGACTTTGCAATAGCAATGGCTGATCTAACCTGAGAAAAAAGCTTTTTATATTGCGATTTGAGCAAAATAAGCAATATTTATGACAATGTTGTTGTCAGATTTCATTGGTGAATTCAAATATGAAATTGAATCGTAAGCTTGGTGACCAGTTTTAGAGAATTTGATGTTTCCTCATTCAAAGAGATAGGAGCTCGAGAGGCATTTCAAAGATGGCCGCCGAGTGACATGACTTGCCTTAAAGGGACTTTGGTGTAGTTCAGTTTGAAGTCATCTTAAACCCCGATCAGACAAAATATGTTTTTCAGGATTGAAAACGCAAGGTGCACTGCACTGCCTTTTTTTGTTTTTTATTAATTTAGAAAAGAGCAGTGCGCTGCGGTTTGTTTATATTTCTAGGCCATCATTAAATCTGCTGTCCTGTCAGTCTAATCAAGGATAATTTCTATCCAAGCAACCGTAAACGTTTGTCACCACAACAGGTGGCCCGCCTGAATAAAAAAAAATATATATTTTCAACTTTAGGCACTCAGAGTGCTCCTACAAAAAGGTACAGCAGGTGGCTAAAATGCGAGGTGCCTGGGGCACATAAACAGCGTGAAAAACACTCACTATCAATAGAAAACACATTTAAATAGGCAGCTCTCACTGCAAAAAAACGCGCTCTGATCGAGGCCTTACAATGTCTCTGAACCAAAAGCAGCTGCATGAATAGTATACCACTATCGGATAGGATATACACAATAACTGTTTGACTCCAAAATAAAAAAATCCCACTGATTGTGTTTATCCCTCCATGTTTACAAACACAACACTAAGAGTCACAGCCTTTTAGAGGTCATTTCTGGTTAATGATGTCATAGAATTTACCGGTAAAGTCGTTCGGTCATGATGTGATATACTGAGTAATCAAGTAGCTGCATGGTAATATTCAGTATGATGTTTTTATATGATCAAATGATGGTGCAAATATTTGAGTAGCTGTATATTTTGAGTATTTATACTTATTTAATTGATTAATTTCAGAAATCTTCCATTTGTCCAATGTTAACCCTTAGATGACCACTGGATTTGTGATGGGTTGACTGTAGATGATGACGGTAATGCTGGGAAAGAGATCTGGGCTGATGGGGACATTGGGTTGTGGTGTGCGTGCTGCATCCCAAAGGGAGTGTTGAGTTGCTCTCTGCATTGGCGTTCTGCAGCGGTGTCCAAAAACATGATACTGCTTTGCCCCCTCCCTCCCCTTGGCTTTTTCTACCACATCATGTTTCTTTGCTCTGTGTGATTAACAGAGAGGCAGTAAAGGTCAGCCGTCTTCAAAATGATGGTGTGTTCGGCTCTCAGAGCACAGCCGCATGTCCATTGCTCCATGAACCCATTTGTTGTTGATTTTAATATAGGCTGAAAAATGTTGCAGAAATCTTGTTCAGAATAACACAACTTCTATATTGTAAAGATGGAGATTGAACCATAGGCATATGTAGATGTGTTTTTCAGTTAGCTGTTCTTTTGGGACATGTATACCACTATCGGATAGGATATACACATTCTCTTTTCACTTGACTATATACGTCACCTAAAGAGTGACGAGCACTTGAGAGCCAATCACCAGCAAAACACAGACATTTTATTCCGTTTAACTTACCGTCTGCAATTCTGAATCATGACCGGGGACTTTTATAGCTGGGACTGCTCCATCTTTCAGTATCAAACGATGTGCAAATCAAGCTTCGAACTGGGCCTTGTTTATAAATCATTCGCCAACAAACACACTTGAGAAACTCCATTGCTGCCACAAACTGCATCCACTGTTTACGTAACGCTGTGTTTTTTTGGGAAGTTGAACAATGTTATCTTTCCCTTACAACCAAAAACACACTTATTTAGAGACATTCTTCCCGAGTGAGTGTAACCCCCCCGGGTCTCGAACCGGGATACCGGCGTGGGAGGCGGGCGCTCTACCAAGGAGGCTAAAGGCTACAGCGTCAGTCGCTAGAGTGCCTCTTTTTGAGGTCAGGGGAGTGAGGTTTACATACAGCCCATACTGGCATACATCCGTTACACTCACCCGCATAAACCTCTCTCCCGTGCGGGTCATGGGACCAATGTAACCCCCCCGGGTCCGCACCATCACACCGAGTGGGTCTTGAACCCAGGATGCTGGCGCGGGAGGCGGGCGCCTCCAGTACCAAGGAGGCTAAAGGTGTCAGTCACTAGAGTGCCTCTTTCTGAGGTCAGGGGAGTGAGGTTTACACACAGCCCTTACTGGCATACATCCGTTACACAAGTCTAGTGCAGTGCAGCCGAATGAAGCACATTGATGGGGCGCGTTCTTGCTCTCCCTCTGGTTGATGCCTGCAGGCGCGTGAAAAAATGTTTCTTGAGCAGCAAATCAGCATATTACAATGATCTATGAAGGATCATGTGACACTGAAGACTGAAGTAATGATTCTGAAATTCATCTTTGCAACACAGGAATAAATTACATTTAAAAATAAATTCAAAGAGAAAATAGTCATTTTAAATTGTAATAATATTTTACATTATTACTGTTTTTACTATATATTAATAATAATTTAAACTGTTGACATACAGAATACTCTGAGGAGCAAAAGGCTTCAAAAGTCTTCATTTGCTCCCCATTATCTCATTGCTTTCTAGAAGAAACAATTTAGTTTTCATGTGTGATTTTTCTCTCATATACGACAGCATATATCACAATGTCCAAATCAGACACAGATGGTTCAGTACACTTGCAGCAGAAGAGAAATCAAGTAAGCGAGTCCGTTGGGCAGTGTGAGTGAGCAGTGATTGTGTTTAAGGTCATTGGGAAGGTTTGGTAGTGTTGGAGATATAGCTGTTCACAGGACTCACAGTTCACATCCTATAGCATTTCTGTCACATGGACATCGGCGGCTAAATGCACAGCCTTTAGTAACACAATAGCAGCCTAAATGGCTTTTCTGAAAGAGATCCCGATCCGCACATTATTTATTCATACTGCTGGTCAATGCAACCTTGGGCCCCGATCAGAGAGAGTGAGAGAGAAGAACAAAGAAAAAAGGGGGGATTGCTATAGAAGTTTGAGATGAGGGGAGTAGAAGGAGGGGTCGTCTGGGTTTGGTTTCTGTCCTTGAGAGGTGCAGTGCAGAAGGATCAATACACTTCTGAAAACAGAAAGATCAGATGGCAAAAAAATCACTCCACACCACATACTGATCAAGACACAAGGTCATACGACAACAGAGAGACAGAGAGCAGAAAACACAGGCCGCGGATCAGGGCCGAAACAACTATTACAACTCCAGAATATTTCTCTTTTTGGCCACTTTTTCTTTTGGAAATGAATATTAATTTTCTTGATGGATGTGTTATTGGAACCAGAAGTTTGGGCGAGACATCTATCTATCTGTCTGTCTGTCCGTCCGTCCGTCCGTCTCATATCATTCATATGGCCCTGTTGAATTTAATTTCTCTTTTCCTAGAATTGTCCTTACATTCAAATTTGAATTTTAGTTCTGCATGCTGTTTTTACTACTGCGGTTCAAATTTCAAGTTCCATGTTTTTTTTTTGAAGTTGATACATAGAATTTTTCCCCAAACTTTCTCTCTTTCTTTCTTTCTTTCTTTCTTTCTTTCTTTCTTTCTTTCTTTCTTTCTTTCTTTCTTTCTTTCTTTCTTTCTTTCTTTCTTTCTTTCTTTCTTTCTTTCTTTCTTTCTTTCTTTCTTTCTTTCTTTCTCAAATTGTGAAACTTGCTTTGGCAATGAATGATTGTCTTCTGGACACCTGTCAGATCAGCAGTCTTCCCCATGATTGTGTCGCCTAGTGAACCAAACTGAGACCATTTTGAAGGCTCAGGAAACCTTTGCAGGTGTTTTGAGTTGATTTGCTGATTGGCATGTCACCATATTCTAGTTTGTTGAGATAGTGAATTGGTGGGTTTTTGTTAAATGTGAGCCAAAATCATCACAATTAAAATAACCAAAGACTTAAACTACTTCAGTCTGTGTGCATTGAATTTATTTAATACACGAGTTTCACAATTTGAGTTGAATTACTGAAATAAATTAACTTTTCTGTACATCTGCCTATATTTCAGATCATTCATATGGCCTTCTATGGAGACAGATAGGAAACAGTATAGAGCAGGGCTATAATGGGGTTTGTAATGGGGGCCAGTTCATGAAACACATCCCAAATGAGGGGCCGGAGAGATATGGCTTGCAATTTGAGTTACACAACAGCAATATAGGAGCCCATATGTTGTATTTTTGCAACTTAAGACACCCAAGTAGGCTTTTTCTACATTAAAACATGTTCATATGTTGTATTTTTAAACTGCATAACAACATCAGTGCATTGTAAAATATGATTTTTTTTACAAACATATTAAAATGTAGTATTTTGAAGCATAACAAAATCAGTGCATTGTAAGATGCTCAAGTAGGCTTTTCTACATTTAAACAAGTTCAAAGTTTTAATTTAAAGCTGCATAACAACAGCATCAGTGCCTTGTAAGATGCACAAGTTGGCTTCTTCTAGATTCAAACAAGTTCATATGTTGTGTTTTGAAACTGCATAACAACGTCAGTGCATTGTACATAATGAGGGGTGAGAAGCAGAAGGGTATAAGTGACATAGAAGTAACGTTCTTTGTTTACATCTGTCTATGCTAGTGGTATGTTTACTATGCAATGAGTGCCTATCCTGTGTAAAGAATATAACTTGAGAAGACATTTTAAGACTAGCCAACCACATTCCCACTGGGCTCAGATGCTCAAAAGGACATCTTACCCTGTATGTAGCTTGTACAGAACAAGAGAGAGCAACATCAGCATCCTTACGAGTGGCGTGGATATTAGGAAAAAAGAAGGCTGTTGTAGGGTTAATGTTTTTACACTGAATTTCAATATTTTTTTGTGTGGGGGAAAACGAAGAAAGAAATAAACAGAAGAAATTAAACTATCAAAAGTTATCATCTATAATCATCCTGTCAGTCATCGGGTCTCACCAGAGAGGCTGCTCGCGCCACTCGCTTAACATCACGTGACTCATGCTCTGCGCAGCCTTCGACTCCAGCTCGTGCTGCATTTAACAGACGCGCGTCATTTCATGACTGTAGGGCTGAACTAAATTTATTCTAGAGATGTCTTTTTCACACTAGACTACTTGGAGGGCCGGGATAAATGTGACCCTCTCTGTGAAAACCCAGCTAAAGTCATTTTTTTGAGATTCACTATTTTCTGCATAAAATCATCCTACATATTGTAAAGAACATTCTATGAAAATATATTCTTGGTATCTTTAATATTGACCGAGTAAGGCCATGTCAATAATTGAAATTATAGTGAAATAATGCTTGTAATCAAACTTTGATGCTCGTTATCTCATAATTAGATTTTTAGACTTTAGTCTGGTTTTTACATAGAGGGTCACAAATTACCTCAGGGGCTGGGTTCGACCCGTGGGCCACCAATTGAATAGCCCTGGTCTAGAGGAAGATGAGGATGAAGGTTGTGATGGTGAGACACATATAGAGCAGATGGAATATTAAAGCAGTGTGCTGTGCAGTGAGTTGTGGTGGAGTGTTCTAGAAACCACAGTTCTCGTTGGCACCTCAGTGTGCACGGTATCTGAATAAATGACACCAGACGGCTTCGCATAGAAACCCTGTTTAACAGCCTCTGATTGGCCATGAGAGAGAATTAGTTAAAGGAGGAGGGTTCGACACGATCGTTTTAGCTTGTACCAGATGTCTCGTTGTACCATTGGTAATAGCGGGAGGGAGAGACTCGGTCATCAGACATGTTTGATGTTACTGGATGACTAAACACTTTTTCAAAGAGGTCACAGTATAATTTTTTTTTTTGATCTGCAACAGTTTGATGAACTGTGTAGACATTTGCAATTCAAACCAGTTGTTGAAACTAGGCTCTAAAAACAGTAATTTGAAAGCAGGTGTATTAGTGGTTCATATGTTAGTGAATTAGAAGTCATTTACGTATATAAATCTTAAAGGTACTGCTCTTTACGTTAACTGAGCCAATTAAGTATCACCTTTGTCTTAGATGTTTCTTCTGTCCTTGAGGAATAAAACTAGTCGTGAAGCAGTCGTTGGCCTAATGGATAGAGCGTTGGACTTGAAACCCGAGGTAACCCAAGGTTGTGGGTTCGAATCCCGGCTCCGACAGGAAGTCCACGACTGCTCCCCGGGCGCTGCACAGTCGGCTGCCCACTGCTCCAAGTGTGTACACTTGGATGGGTTAAATGCAGAGAACACATTTCACTCCTCATTATACTCTGTATAATTGTGTATGTGACAAATAAAGCTCATCCGAGCTTAATTTGTATTGTCAAATGGGCAAATCAAATGCTTAAATTGTACAGTAAATGTGTAAAGCTATAAAATGAATATGGATAATATACCAGACTATTTGGTCTTGGATGTATTTGATGTGAAATATTTAAGTTCATAATGAGATCTTTGACCAGAATGAGACATTGTAGAGATCTCCTCTAAAACTCTAGAGGAGACATATGTGAGATTACTAGGTCTGTTTTTCAGGAGAAACATTTTAGGAGCCGGGGATATATTGTAAGTCTAAAGTCTATACACTTTTAAAAACTAAAGGTTCCAAACGAAGGTTTTAATAGCAATTCTGTAGAAGAACCATTTGATTTACCTAAAGAACCTTTTAAAGAACCTCATTTTTTCCTTTCACTCTTAAATATACCAAAAAGCAGTGATGTAATTTTGCAGTGATGCCATAGAAGAACCTTTCAGTTCTTAAAAGAGCATTAATATATCTGAAAGACCTTTTTCTAATATAAAGAACCTTTTGTCCAATGGAAAGATACTATGGATGGAATCCGAAAGGTTTTTCTTGGAACAATCAATGCTAGCAAAGAAGCTTTATTTTTAAGAGCATATTTGACCATTTACAGAGTTCTTATATGTGAATTTTTTTCCTGCAGAAAACCACTTACTTCAGTCAATCTCCGTCTATCAGATTTCCATTTCAGCATTCTCTCGATCGAACTGATCACGTTACATTCTGTCAGCGTTCCGCCGCATGCCTCAGTCAGCACTGACATCATCACTGTCATCATAATCGTGGTCCTCATCTGCTAAAATGTGTTACTTGTGATGCCAAGGTTGTGTTTTCAATTCCCAGGGAACACATATGATGGTAAATGGAAGCCTGTTTGTGGAAAAGCCACACGAATCAATGCTAGAAATGAAGTAATTATCAACATCATCATTGCATTCAGTTTCTTGTTCTAGAGATTGCTCTCTCAAACTGATCGATCTCAGATTGCTGTTGATTGCCATCCAAGAGGAACTGGATCTCTCCCTGGTCATGTGGCGTGTTTAACTCAGCACTCAGTCAGACAGTATTATAGAACATCACAGATGGATCGGACATGTCGCTGATGAACTATGTGTCAGTGAAATCCTGTAAGTCATGCCTAGCCAGACTTTTGACTGTGGCCTTAAATACTGACCCTCACTGCAGTTTTTGTGGCCAAGAACCGCCCACTTAGACAGGAAGAGACCATCTGAACCTCAAATGTTTTATCAGCGTATGTTCAGATGAAAGTAATCACACACACACACACACACACACACACACACACACACACACACAGTTTAATTTCAGTTTTTGTAATTTTAACACTTCAACTTAAACTGAATTTAGTTACTTTCCTAACTGAAGATATCTCATTTAAAAAGTTTTTAATCTAATATTTAATTTATTATTTATTCCAGTTTTATTTCAATCAAATTTTTACAAATGTTAATAATAAAAAGTTGTTTTAGATTTAGTTAACAGTAACAGCACTAATTATTCATATTTTAAAATAAAATGTAAAATAATATTTGATAAAAGAATACATATATTCCAAAGATGACTTAACCACAATATATATATATTTATAAATGGGGCTTTAAATGTGTTCTCAATTTGAGCACTACTGCAGAGAGGAGTAGCACAAACTCTTGTGTGGTTTCAGAAGACTTGAAATATAGCGCAGGGGTTGCATGGACTACTTTTATGATACTTTTTGGTGCCCTTTCCATTTCCAAGATTTGACATTCTGCCTAAAACCTTTTGTTTCACAGAAGGCCAAAACTAAAAAGAAATTCAAAAGAAATTGGAGAGAGTAAACGATAAAAAAATTCAATTTTGGCATGAACTTCTCTTTGTAAAATGAGCATGTAAACATGGCGGTTTCTTTCTATAGGCTTGTTTGTAGGACAGAAACGTGATCTTGAAGGTATATATATATATTAGTGGTGGGCGTTATCGGCGAAGCGTGCTGCGTTAACGTGAGACTCTTATCGGCGATAAAAAAAATATCGCCGTTAATCTATTCTCAAAGTTGGGTTGGGAGCTGGGTCTATACTACGCAAGCTATGATGACTTTCACCCTGATATTTTAGCGCGGATGTATACCTAGCCGAATTGCACTGTAGGGGGCGCTCGCAGTCCGTGATGGACAGATTGTTGTTAACGGCTGGTCTGTGTGGTAATACAATCGGACAGGACATCCAAACGCTCACCTATCATTCATCAACCTCAAATATGGCTTTTCATCTAAAAGATGTATGTAGTAGCAACTTTACATGGCCGCTCAATATGATGTTAACCTAGAGAAATGTGCGCTATTGAAGTGTTTGTGTGGAAGCGCGTTTGCGCAGGACAGGCTCCGGTGTGCTCACTTGCTCTTAAAATCTCCGTCATTCTTCGTCATACAGATAAAAGTAGCCTAATACATCTTTCGAATCTGTAAAGACTCTACGTTTATTTGTGTGCACTCAGAATAACAACGAAACGTTGCGCTTTTAAGCAAACAGGATGCGCTTTAGGTCTCATGTGAACTTGAGAATTCACTCCGTGTCACCCTCTGCTTCAACCTGTGTGTATGCCTAACGTTACTGTGAAATTACCACATCACACGTGACGTGCTAACATGGATGCAGCTATGAAGCCGGGTTTGCTTCAGGAAAATAAATTTTTAAGAAGCTTCCCAATGGAAACTGTAAACAGTTCATCACGACCTCTTATGTAGGCCTACAGTTCACAATTCATGTTTAACTGAATAAACAGTTAGTAAACACAAGGACATCTTATTGAACATAGTTTATTTTCATCGCCAATTATCATAGTAGAACAGCTTTCTCAAGCAGTTTGTGATGCATTTTGGAAACAGGAGATGAGCCCCTGGTCTAATGCGCCACCTGGCTTGAGAAACCCGTTCTCAAAGACTTACTTTTAGCCATTATTTGGGTAGCACACATATTCTGAATGCCTTCGGCAGAATTCAAATGAGCCATTTTAATCTAGATTAATCTAGATAAATTCCAAAATTAATCTAGATTAATCTAGATTAAAAATTAATCTATGCCCACCTAATATATATATATATATATATATATATATGGTGATCTTAAAGGTGTGCAGCATCAGGCCACAGAAGGACGAGCGCTGTGTACATCCCACGTGCAGCAGATGTATTTCTGTCCTCAATGTGTCCGTGAGCACATCACACTCTACACACTCATTTATTACGCTCGGCGTGGGAAGTTTAATAGAGCTGCTGTTTGTGCAACATATGGAGAGGTTTAAATACTCCACAGCGCTTCGTTTTATTTGATTAGGATTGATTTCAGTGAAAAGAGGTGCAGAACGGAAGATGAGCTGGTAAAATCTGACACTGCTTTTCATTCTTTCTTTCTTTCTTTCTTTCTTTCTTTCTTTCTTTCTTTCTTTCTTTCTTTCTTTCTTTCTTTCTTTCTTTCTTTCTTTCTTTCTTTCTTTCTTTCTTTCTTTCTTTCTTTCTTTCTTTCTTTCTTTCTTTACTAAATGCGTAAATGTAAGATGCTTGTATTACAAAATTATTAAATCTCCTGAAGTAAACAAGACGTTCAAGTCTATAGACTTAATTTATAGGTTCATACATTTCATTATAATTTAATATATTTTATTATAATTAAATGTGTGTGTATACTGTATATATATATATATATATATATATATATATATACATACATACATACATTTATGAAGTCTCTTCTGCTCACTGAGCCTGCATTTATTTGACCAAGAACACAGTAAAAACAGTAATATTATGAAATATTAATAGACTTTAAAAGAACTGTTTTCTATTTGAATATATTTAAATATAATTTATTTCTGTGATGAAAAGCTGAATTTTCTACATCATTCCTCCAGTCTTCAGTGTCACATGATCCTTTAGAATTTATTCTTATTTGCTGTTTTACTGCCCAAGAAGCATTTCTTATTATTATCAATGTTAAAACTGAAACTGAAAAACAGTTGTGCTGCTTAATATTTTTATGAAAACCATGATACATGCATTGATTGTATAGACCAGTGCAATTTGTGTATAATGTTACATGTGCTTCATGTCCCCAGTCATAAAAAACTTAAATCTGATCGTTTAAACTCATCTAATTCCAATGTTTTGCTTAGAAAAGACCTTCATGAAAATACAAGACTCTCCCGCTCCCCACTGATCCTGCTCACAGAGTCGGTGTTTATTTGACGATAATGACCTGTAATTATCTGAGTATTGCAGGGCTACTTACTGAATAAATTGCGTACACCTTTTAGGCTAATTGTACATTTTACCTTATTTATTTGACTGGTTTTGCAACACTTTAGCAATACAAATGGATATGTTCTGTCATGCCAATAAAGCTCAAAATATAATTGAGAGAGCGAGAGCTAGAGCAAATGAGAGAGAGAGGGAAAGAAAGGGATACGAGATTTTAGAGTAATACACAGTGTAAAGCCAAGCAGCAAACATTGAGCTTTTGTGAGTAGTAATCACTCTTCACCGATTTAACATGCTCACACATAAAAAGCCCGCCAATGAGCATTAAATGCGCTTACAGTAGCAATAACCAGTGCTAGCACTGAAGAGGACCACCGGCGCCCAGATTTAAGCAGGCTTGACAGGCATTCAGCAATAAACGTCTCTTTGCGGATGCTTGACTTGAATTGGTGTCACTCGCAGAGAACTTAATTTATAGAGGCAGTTATAGGATCGGCGGGAAGAGAAAACCTGGAGCGAGCGAGAGAGAGGGTTTGGAGAAATGGGAGTGGGATGATAAAAGCTCTCTTTGGAAGCGGAAGCTTTCCCTGAGGACGTCAGGTAAATGTACTTTATAATTTCAGTTCAGCGTGAAACTATTTTTCCTCACACAACCTAGGTCAAAAAATA